>JAANYP010005440.1:0-15972 GCA_020465985.1 Centrapalus pauciflorus | reverse complement strand
AACAACAAAAAACTTATAATCATATAATGTTAAATTTAAAAATTTTGCAAGTCAATAACCTTATTTAATCGTTAATAGACCAAAGTATATAATAGGTTTGAGAATGGACCCCTACGATTAATGGGCCCTGTGCGATTGCCCGTGTTGACCTTACTCAGGGCCGGCCCTGTAAAGTATCATGATCCGAAGAAACCCTTTTTGTATAAAAAATGTTTATTTAATTGGATGGCAAAATAATATGAACAAAATGGGTTTACAATTATTGATGGTGGTAGGGATGATATGTCCTGTAAAACCTGTGAGGTGCAATTATTTATAAGTTGTGGGGGCAAATGGTGCAAGTAGAAAACAAAAGGTTATGACAGCAAATTTTGGAAGCAATAGCTGCATAGAGACAAATTTATTTGCAGTGCAGGACCATTGGTTTATTGGTTTGTTACTCTCTTAGGACAAAACTATTTCGTAATTACATTTAGGTCACAGTTGTTTTTTCTCGAATTCAAATTGACAAATTCAAAGTTAATGTATAGTGTTTGCGTTGTTTATAATCTTTACCATGAGTTTGAGTCATAATCGGTATGAAGTGGGCTGATATATCTTTTAGAAAGTTTAAACGTTTGAAAACTCATTTGAATGCATGATTACAGGTTTAATAATTCAAAGTATTTAGTAAAATTTTAGTTAGAAATATGTGGGAAGTCTAAATGATATTTGTATAAGGATTTGATGATGAATTGGAAGAGCATGGTGATGATTATACATATGTATACGAATAATTTGAAGACGGTTTTTTTTTTTTTAAATTTTGGTTTGTAAGTTAGCTCGTGATTTTCTCTTTTGGTTTTTGTTTCTTTGTTTTTTCATCTATATTAAAGATGTTTGTTCATTTTCTCATGACTAATATGTCTCCCCTTTATTAATCTTGGTATTAAATTAGACTAGTAAGGATGTGTTCACTTGACGGAAATCTTTCATTTGTTTTCAATTTTAGTGTTCAAGAAAATGTTTTCAGATTTAGTTTTTCAAAAACAATTGAGAATTCTGAAAACACATTCATATAGTAATTGTAGTTTTCGGTTATGGAATTCATGAAAATGGTTTGAAAACAGATTAAATTGTTTTCTAAACTTTGAAAATGAAATTTAATTTTAAAAAATATGTAAATGAACATGTTTTCATAAAACTCTTGTTTTCGTAAAAATGAAACCAGAAAACAATTCAGTTTTCGTCAAGTGAACGCACCATAAAAGTTTTAAGAAAATCTTAGAAATGAAATATATGAAGGTTTGACATCTGGATGGTTTAACTCCTTATATAATTCAACATAAGTACTTTTCTATAATGTTATCCAATAAAAAGAATGAGCGCCACCCCTCGGGCTCCTAATAACCATTACGAGAAAGGTAGATCACAACGGTCTTTCAGTAAGGAAGACAAAGGGCTTATGCTCAAACTTAAGACCTCTCTACCTTCAATTGCTTGCCTTGCTACTCTTTATCACTAGATACTCACATGGAGACATTTTCATCCACATAATTGTTATCGCGGCTTAACTTATTGTCATATAACAACATTACTGCCGTACATTGTTAAAAATATGTACACAATTACCTTTTTACTTTCCAACCTTTGTACAAGTATGTTTTTGACTTGATCTTGGATCTTCTTCTGAGTTGGATAAAGTTTTTTTTCCCTTAGAATTTGTAGTTTCATGCTTAACATCTAAATAGCATGTCAAAGTTAGAAACTTAGCTTACTGATTTCATGAATTCTGTAGATAACACAAGCAACGATCCGTAGAAAAACATTATATGAACAACATTAATAAATCCGTAGGAGATCAAGTGATTTAGACTCTTTTTCTTATAGTCAAATTGTTTTTTATAGAATTGATAAAAACTGAAAACCAATTTAAGCTATCTCGGGTTGTGAAAGAGATTACAAACATGTAAAATCAAATATTTTATGAAAAACAATTTGTAAACCATAAAAAATAAAATCCAAATCAAAACATATTTGATTTAAAATTAAAATATAAGGAAAAAAGACAAAAATAAAAATCTAAAATGGTGGCTTTTTTTAAGGGCAACGGATTCGCCCGACTCAACCCATGGCCCATTTTGCTTGTGCTTTTTTTGTACAAACTTGTAACGTTATTTCTTTTATTGATATTTATATTTGATAAATCTATATTAATCAGGACACATATATTTATCAACTACTTATTTTTAAATTCAGATTTGGAAAATAATAAATAATAAAATGTGTAATCGATACAGTTGTGAGATTATGAGCGTGTTGACGTTATTGATCACTATTTCATCATAAATATGCAACAAAAAAACAATTATAAGTTTAGTAACCACTTAATCTAATAATCTGTCCATATAAAATTTAGAATGGTTTACGTGTTGTTATTTTAGTGTAATTCATTAACCAAGTTAATTAACTTTGGTTGGAACTAGAACGAGTTTAGGAGGTCCGGAGTACACACTCGTATAAATTTGTCCCAAATCAAGACCCGGGCGTTATAGCAAAGGTCAAGGCTTTAACGTTGTCTTGCAAATAGCTTGTCGCGGATTTCCTTTCTTTGGACCTTATTTAATTCTTATTCAACCAGTTATACTTCACTTATGAAGGGCGTTGCATCCCCTTGCAGGGTGCTAGGGACGGAGCTCTGGCGGCTCTAAAGTGGTTTGATATTAGAATTTATTTCTTAGTGTGTTAACTTCATTGAGAAAGCTTGATGTTAAGCTTAGGTTATTAAGTCAAGGGATGTGTGTTAAGATAAAGGATGTTAAGATGTGACTGTTTTATCTTAACAACCTTGAAATTGCTATCTTAACAGATTTGTCATGACTCATTTTAACAGCTTGGACATTACTATCTTAACAGTCTTGGTGTTGTTAAGGTAGAGTAGTTATCTTAACAGCCTTGGGTGTTGTTAAGGTAAGACTTTATCCTTGTAAACTTGTTACCTTAACAGCCTCAGTGTTGTTAAGATGTCGTCATTATTAAGATAATGACGGTTTCAACTGCTTTAGTTGGTTGAATGAGAATTTAACTTGTCTTATCCACCGTGAGTTAATTAAAGTATATATATACACACACACGAAATCATTAGTTAAAACTAATGCATTTTCTTGTGATTATCCCTTAACAATATTTGGTTACCCGCCAGGGCAAATAATTGTTCATGATCACAATGAACATCTAAGATTCTAAGGTGGCGTTTGGATTGTTGGAATGTTACATGACAATATTAGAAAATGATAGAATTTTGATATGATAAGATTTGAAAATGATGATTCCAAAAAATGAAAGGATTATAGAAAGCTTAGTTTAAAATCATTATATAATAATTGGGGTAGAGTATGGATGATGAAAAGAGGAGGTTGGGGGAATACAAAATGCTAAATGAAATTAATTTCCTCCCCCTCTTTTTAACCAAACATGATTTGTAAGGATTTTGAAATCCATCTAGTTTTCATCGAACGTTTAATTACGTTACGACGCTCTAATTTACGTCATAAAAACCAAATTAAATTCACAATTTTGAAATAAGGTGGTCGGACAGGTTAGTAAACCGTCAAAATAGATACATAAGTGGTTATACCCATTTAATCCATTTTATCTTTTGCTGATTATTTTAATTTTATCTACTTGACTTGTTAAAGATAAAATACTTCTTATGTTCAATTCATTATAAATTGAACATTTTGAAACTGAAATTATATCCATTTTTCAATATAATTATTATTGACCAATGTTTTAGATGTTAATTTACTTAATTAAATATTAAATGAATCGGATTTTTTTTTTTTTCATGAAATTGCCTTTTTTATGGGTTTGGGCTCTAACTAAAAACAGCCCATCTTGTTGTGTTTATAAATGTGGGCCGAACTTTAAAGAGCAAAGCATTACAGTTACTCCCTCTTTAAATAGGGTTTCTTAATTCCTGCTTTATAGGTTGTACCCTGTTTCCATCCATAGAATGAACCTGTACAACCTCTTACAACGCATTCGTCATCGTGGATTGTATGATGAAAATTTAAACCGTTTTCAAACCATAAAAGAACACAAAAATTAACGGTAGTTTGGACATGCAACGAGTAAACACCGCTCTTAAAAATTTTATAATTATCGACAAGTTTGCTGAGGACAGGCCAACGATGCGCCTAATTAATCGTGTGATAGCTGACTAAATGACTCGAACCTATAGGAGACAAAGTTTAACTTCTATTTGTTAGCTTACACATTTTAATCTTATTGAAACATCGACATATATTTGAGTTTTATTAAAGATTTTTACTTATAATCTTATTTCACATATGCAAAATGGGGTTTAGTCCATTTGGTAAAAGGTTGATATGTAAGTGAGAGGTCACGGATTCGACTCATGTCGGAGGCAAGTAGAAATTTAGGTGGAGAAAGTAAGAATTGAGGCAAAGGAGTGTTTAGGAGTAGGAGTAGGACAATTTGTCGTTAAAGAAAATGAATCGATCCTACACTCAGATTAAATATAAAAAGGGCTTGGGCCGTGGCCTATATGGGTTGAATAAAGACCCGAGCTTACACAAACTTCTACATGTGTGTGGAAATCCAGTTTATACAAGTTGGCCTCATTTTTTAATACAATTAAAGTCCAAAGTCAATATATTTTGCATTGAACTTGAATTTGTGGTTTGGTCTTTCTTTCATTTGTAAATTATTAAATATGAATCATAAGACTTATATATGTCCTTGATTCACAACAGGTGTTATATCAAACACAAAATGATCATTTTTGTCATTGATTTTACATTTTTATTGAATTACGAAATAATATGTTGATTAAACATATATGTTATCTTGATTCAACAGTTTATTGAATCACGAAATAACGCGTTTCCACCACCATGTCGTCGCCTCCTGCATCGTTGTTGCCACCACAATGACACCACTGTATTATATAAATTTATTAAACATTTAATGTGCAATTAATGGATGAAATATTATATTAATGGTAAATAAGAATCTTTTTGACCGGATTTTTTTGTTATACTGTAATACTATATGCATCTATTTATATATTGCAACTTGATTTACCGTGCATCAACGGTTGTGTATAGAACCAAACAGCTCTCCTTGTGGAGCGCCTAGGTCTCCTTGTGATTCATAATGGTTTTAAGATTTTGATCCGATCCTATTATATTTTTACTTAAGTTCAAATTAAAATAAGATAAGGAAAAAAGTCAACTTAGTTAAATAAAAAAAGGAAAACATATATGTTAATTATCTAATTTATGGATAACAACAATTTCCATAAAACCCTAGAGTTTAAGACTCTATATTATAAATATTTAATGATGTAATTAAATTACTAAAATATTTAAGAGTTGTATTGAACTATCATTAAAATGTTTGGATTTTAAAACTTTTATCAATTTGACAGAAAATTAAATTTTGATGTAAATTATAATACATATAACCATATAATGTTATTTTAGTAGGATCCTAAGGGGGCGTTTGGTTCGCCGGAATATGATTGAATCGGTTGGAAAAGGAATGGGTTTTCCAGTCTGATGGGTTGTTTGGTAGTCCAATGGAATGGAATCATTCCATATTTTAAAAAAATCTCCCTTTTTGAAGGAATGATCATTCTATAGTAAAATAGAAGGAATTTAAATTTCATTCCTTCAAAGCAATCATTTTAATAACATGTCTTCTCATTCTCAACATACTATAGTATTTGGATTCAGACAGATTCCATTCCTTACAGACTCCATTCCTTTGACAGATTCCATTCCATTCCGTCAGATTCCAGCGAACCAAACGCCCCCTAAGATTAATTATGATCCGATCTTACAAAGACAACATTGATCTTTGGTAAGATCTTTATTTAACAACATTGCTTATACACATATTTGTGTAGACTAGTTATTGAATATCATTTATTTTAACTTTATGATAATTTTATGATTATATAACATTTATCCGAAACTAAAAAAATGATTTATGTTATATAATTTTTTTTTACATTTTCCGTTATAATTGTTACATACATTATCAAATTTTATAATTAAAATATAAAAGTTTGTCTGTTAATACAAATCTTTATGAGTATGTATATGTATAATTGTGTAAATTAACATAAGGATAAATATCTAAACAATTAAAGTCTAGGTCATTTAAAATGAAATATGTTTTTTACGTACATATAATTGTGTAAATTAACATAAGAATACATGAAATCAATGCATATTTTTTGTAAATAAAAATAGAAAATCATGCACACATTTATATTATCTTTCTATACATATGTATGTAAATATGCGTTTTTTAATTTTTATTTTATAAAATGTAATATCTTTAATTTATATACTATCATAATGTTAATATACATACAAATAATTAAAAAATATTTCGTTTAAGTGATACGTTGAGATGTCATATTTATGGTGGTACCTTTGTTTTATCGTTTTTTATGCATAACATTATATAGGAATTTATGTAAAAGCTAATTTGTAAAAATGATATAAAAACAAAATTATAAAATGATGCACAAACTAATTTTATAAATAAATTTAATCAGATCGTCTCACGAATTTCAAAAGCCTTGTCTCACGTAATTACAAAGTAGATTGTGCAATATAAAAAAGTTAGTAAAGCAGTCATTTTAAGTTCTAAACCTAAATTGTAATAGGTAAAGTAAATTTTTATAGAAAACAAAATATTATGTGTTCATATTGTATTTCATAATAATCTTAATGGTATATAATTAGTTTAATAAAATAATACTTAACAATAAATTAATTCACAAGGTAAATTATTTGAAATATCTTATAGAAAATTTTGTTAATAAGTTAATGACATTATGGCCTACAAAGAAAATGAATAAAACATTAAAACGTTAATAAGTGTGTTGTAAGTTATACTTTTTTAATAGGTTTTAATTATATAACCAAATATCTACTTTGAAGTTTTGAGTCCCGTAATCGAATATCTTATATACAACCATGAGAACTTATGAAATTAGGAACCATCCCGTGAGATAGGCATGAAGTTGATTTATAAAATGTTTTTAAGAGATTTACATATAAGCATGATAATGCTGATCATTTTATCTGGTAAAAAAAATAGATGAAAACATGGCCAGGCAACGAACGTTTTTAGGCATTTTTACTAATTTTGGAGATTTGCATGTGCTCCCTATTTGCCGGCATCCTCATTCCCACATCCTTATATCTTCTCCAACACTATACCCAACTACATATATGTATGTATAGAATATGGTTTGACAGAATATCACTGTATAGCGTATTAATTATAAACATGTTTTAATTAACATTATTAATATATATAGGGTGTTTGGAGTTGCGTTTGAAAAAGTGCTGTAGCGTTTTGGAAACTAATAATCAGATAATAGCTGTAACAAAAAGTGCTGCAGGAAATGTAGTGTTTGGTTTAGCTTCTGCTGTTTGCTATCATAATTATCAAATAATCGGTTTTTAAAGTGTTTGGATTTGCGTTTTTACTTGTAAAATGACCAAATAATCACTTATGAAGCAAATAAGCTACAATTTTTAACTTATGAAAAAGTGTGGTAAGACTAACGCTAAACGCAAATAATCACTTATTAACGTATGCAATCCAAACACTTTAAACTAATTATTTGCGTTATTGTAACGCAATAAGCTGATAATCTGGTTCATAACGCAAAACCAAACACCCTATAATATGTAAATTTTACATTCATTCACATCTCATATCTTCTTAAAAACCATGTGAACGTACACTTATATAAATTTGCATGTATGTAAACGTACATTTATGTTATGCATGATTTCATGTACTTAGAATGTGTGAATGCTCATGAAATTTATATATCATCTTTGTAATTTTAATTAAAACATGTTTATGAAAAAAATTAAAAAAAATTATTATTAAGAGTGATACCTTCTGGTGCACTGCATAATAAGTGCTACTCACTTGAAGGGATAACAAGAAAATACGTTAGTTTTTTGCTGACCAATTCTGTTTGTATGTATAAGACGCTTCCATACGAAGTAGAGTGTATAATATTAGTTAACTTCCAAATCAACTGTCAAAGGCGGTTGAAACCACCAAGCATTAGCACCAGTCGAAGCTGCACAACAACCAATGTTGCATAATATCAGCACCAGCAAGAAAGCTACACATTTATTTGTATAGTTTTAGATAATAATAATAATATTATTAAATAGCAAAACCAACATCAAATTGCTTAGCTCCCATCGATACCAGTTATTTTAGTAGATCAAGTCGTCTTGGGGACAAATTTGTAGATTTAAAGGTGGGATTGTTTGTGACACCAACAACCTAAAATACATCTAAACAACAAATTTAATTCCAAAATGAACAAGATCGAAATCCATATATATACATTGTCAAGTGCATATAGATGGCATCACTTGGGACGATTATGTAACATTATATTCATTTTCAAATCAACAAAAGGTTAAAAACTTTGAGCACAATAATTTATGCATTAAAACCTTTAACCCCACAAAAAGCCAGTATGGCATCAAATCACTAGTTTTGTTCTTTTGTGTTAATGTTTTGGACTCTTTCATTTGTTGCACCAAGTTGATGACTTTGTACCAATTAATAAAGACAATTTTCTGTTTTGATGTTTTGAAAAATTCTGCCTATATTTTATTAGATATTGTGTATCAGATTATACAAATATACATACATATAATAAAGTTTTCTTGTGCTTTGCATAAAACATGTATAAAGATCTTGCTAGAATCGTTTGTACGTTAATGATTTATTAGTTGACATTGGTTTTCATTAACTTTGTCCGGGTGCTAGGGATGTTACAGTTTTAAAACGGGCGAACATTTAGCTCATCATAAGGAGAAAAATTAGAAAAACATGGTTGAAATGAGAGCGATTTGAATATGAAAAGAAAACGATAAAGTAAGTTGGAATTTTAAGTAAAATTCTAAATTTTGCATCTTGCAACAAAAAAGACATTTTTTTGTTTTGTTATTCTTGAAAGTAATAATACAAGTGAATAAAACATGTTGATTCCTTTCGTGACAATCATGTTTTCCGAATATTATTGTGGAAAAGAAAGATGTGATGTGATCACGTTGATTAATTAAATCCAAAACGTAAACTTCGAATAACTCGTCCGATGAACGATTCTATATAAAAGAATCAAACGGACGAATAATCTTTTATCTACATCTTTTTCATTACTTATTATTCTATGGTTCTTACTAGTGTAGTATAATAAAAGCATGGTCCCCTTTCTGTATGTGGTGAGGATAATCTAAGATTTGCATATCACCAAAGGGGCCATTTTGTGTCTATTTTGTCTTGTAAAGACACTTGGGAATCATTGTCATGAAACATTTATTAAAAAAAAAAAAAAAAGAGTAAATTACAGAAATGGTCCATGTGGTTTACATAAAACTTTGGATACGGTCCATGTACTTTTAATTTTGCATAAACGGTCCTTATCTTCACTGTTTACTTGCAAAATTGGTCCCTCTGCTGTTAACTTTAACCATGAAATGGTTAAATCTTTTATAATGACCATTTTACCCTTTTCTTTAATAACATTTTGGTCCTTTAAGTTTGTTGTTCACTTTAGTTTTGGTCCCTCACTTTATTTTACTTATTATCATTATTATTATTATAACTATTATTATTATTATTATTTATTATTAATTTAACTTTTTACGTATTAATTTTTTTGTTTATTAAGTTTTTTTATTTTAATATATTTTTTAATTTAAATTACAAACTTATTTATTTCTTTTATTATAAACAACTGTATCAAACTAGAACCCATTTTCTTTTTTAGTTTTTCCGGGAAAAAATACAAACATTTTATATTGTAGTTTTCCAAACCAAAATACAAACATTTTAAAAACGTAGTGGCTAAAATAATCTATAAATAAAAAAATACGATTCATTCCATTATTTAGTTTTTTAATAAAAAACAACAAACCCTTTTATTATTTAGTTTTTCCGAAACAAAAAACTTTGAACCATTAATTTTTATTAATCTTTAGTTTTAACTTTTTCATATCGTAAAAGATACAAACCATTCCGTTTTTTTAGTTTTTCCGAATAAAAAGACTACACGCTATTTCGTATTTAGAAAAAACTTTAAAAACATAATAGTTGGTAGTTTTTTCATTCGGAGAAAAAAAAATAAAAGGGAATTGTTACATTCGAAAAGCTAGAAAAATAAAATGATTTTTTTTGTTTAGAAAAACCGAAAAAAAAATTATTCGTAGTTTTTTTTTTTGCAAAAAGTAATAACAGAATGGTTTGTATTTCTTTTCGTTTCTCAAAACAAAAAATTAGAATGGCTTTTGGTGCAAAATGAAAAATAAAAAAACGGATTGGTTTTCATATTTTTTACGTTTAGAAAATGAAAGAACTTAAAACAAGAATGGGTTGTAACCTTTTTTGGTTGAAAAAACTAATAAAGTTTAAGGTTCAAAATTTTATGGTTAGAAAAACTAAAATATAAAATGTTTGTATTTTTTTCATTCAGAAAAAATAAAAAACTAAAATTGATTCTATGTTATACAATTGTTTATAATAAAATAAATAAATAATTGGTAATTTAAATTAAAAAATGAATTAAAATAAACAAATTTAATAAACAAATAAATTAATATGTAAAATGATAAATTAATAATAATAATAAATAATAATAATAATCGTTACAATAATAATAAAAATAAAAAAAAAAATAATAATAATAATAATAATAATAGTAAGTAAGTAAAATAGAGTTAAATAAAAAAATTTACTTAAGGGACCAAAACTAAAATGAACTACAAACTTGAAGGACCAAAATGTTATTAAAGAAAAGGGTAAAATGGTCATTATAAAAGATTTAACCATTTCATGGTTAAAGTTAACAGCAGAGGGACCAAATTTGCAAGTAAACAGTGAAGATAAGGACCGTTTATGCAAAATTGAAACTATAGAGACCGTATCCAAAGTTTTATGTAAACCACAGGGACCATTTCTGTAATTTACTCAAAAAAAATAAATGGTTTATTACGAAAAATACAAGTTAAATAATATTAAAAATTTGGCATTGAATACAAGTTAAATAATATTAAAAATAAATGGTTTATTACGAAAAATACCAAACATATTTTCATGCTTTTTTTGTGTTTTCGTCCCCCCATGTTATATTTTCTCATAAAAGTCCTCAAGTTAAGTTTTTCTTTCTGTTTCAGTGAAATTTGGACATTAGACCCCAGTTATAATTAGTGAACCGACCTGTTATAATTGTTGGTCATTTAAACCGATACTAAAATCTTATCAAAGACAAAGCATGCATATATATAGGGGTGGGTTCAATGGAATACATATATGCATCGGAAAACTCCGGAACCACTTTATAGTCATTGGATCAGGTGATGCATCACGTGGGAATTTGATGCATCACGCGGGAATTGTGATACATTTGTGGTGGTGCATGGACATTTTCAAGGTTTTACGATGCATGTTGGTTTTTCATTGAACCCCCATATATATATATATATATATATATATATATGTGTGTGTGTGTGTGTGTGTGTGTGTGTGTGTGTATGGTAGTGTTAACGTGAGGACCGTCCTTAAAATGAAGACGGTGAGAACCAATGAAATTGCGACATCTCATCGTTATTAACTTGAACTAAAAAAAGAAACAAATTAAATTAGTCAATCAATTAATGATTTTCTCACTTACCAAATTACACACACTCTCAATCTTTGGAGATTCATGACACTGTCATGGTTCACAATATGTGAAGACCTCCCCTTCCGGGTTAGTCCTCAGAGTCTAGGTCCCAATTCATGCAATACGATATCAATCATACTAAGATATGGTAATTAAGTTGCGGAATTATAAATTACAAATACAAACATATTAGAATTAAGTTTAATCTAGATTACAATTTTCAAATTAAACTTATAAAGGGTACCATCTAATCTAATACATTACATCATAAAGTCATATCAATTCTACCCAAAACCACCACAATTGTCATCTTCCAATTAGTACCGAAGGGTTCGTTGAGTAGTGGTCTAAGAAAGCTTCAAAACTTGGATCTTGAAAGACCTAAGAACTGGGTCCAGCAGGTGATTTTCCTTTATCTCTTCCTGTAAAAATTATCAAGTAGCAACTGTAAGCAAGACTTAGTGAGTACATAGATTTTCAAATTAACATGCATAGTCAAGCGGATCATTAGTCTAGCGTGATATGTCTTGGCTGCCGCTACAGCCCTCATGATTGAGATATAGAATTCATAGAATCGGATGATGTTCAGGCCACACTCACGCTTAAATCATGGGGATCAGCCACATACTGGGCTAGCTACCAGTAAATCAATGTGGCGGAACATCGGAGGTCATTACCAAGTTCATAAGAACTGGTGAAATAGCCAGGTCTAGAACAATAGACCATCAAGGCTAATCAAGCTGAATAAATCTATCAAGTGTCTGATCAATAGTAAAAGCTTAAGTCATAGAAGTCATGATAGCAATGAATCATAAAGCAATATCTGAAGAAGTCTTAAATGCAATATGAAATGATAATCAAATAGCTATCATGATCCACTGGGCAACATCGAACCATGGTGTGCACAGGTCTCAATCCAGCTGATACAATGAATGTCAATAAATCTAACATCAACAATATATCTCAACCGGAAAGTCAACATGTTAAATCTGAATATATATAACTCAATGATCTGGTCTTTGTCAAACAGATATAAAAATCTGCCACCTGAGTTATCTCAGGATTTTATCTTTGTCAATCTGTTCTTTGTCAAATCAAGTCTATGACCCGCTTTTAAGTCTTTAAATCTTTGTAAATATGTTCAGGATTTCACTGAACCTGTCCAGAAGTATCATGTTAATATCGTATCATTATCATCGTCTTTTTAGTCTTTAAAATCTCTAATTTCATCTGACTCTTGATAACTCATAAACTTTTATGTCCATTTTCATGGACATGTGTGACTTTTGTCATATTTATATCATAATATCTCCTTTTAAAATTTTAACTAAAGATTTATTGATTTTAATCTTTATAAATCATAATTTTGTTTTGACATTTATTTTTATAAAAATGATCACCATTTATGTATATAATCCAAGTTTGGTACCTATATATATATATATATATATATATATATATATATATATATATATATATATATATATATATATATATATATATATTAAACATACATACATGCACTCACATCTCTTGTGTGTGTGTGTGTGTATATATATATATATATATATATATATATATATATATATATATTTATTTATTTATATATATGTGACGTCCTTGTTAAATTAATGATATAATTGTAATCTCCAGGATCGACTAACAACCCAATGAGTATCATAATAATTGAAATTGAATACTTAAATTAGAATTAAGCACATCCACACTAAAGCAATAGAATACATGTCTACAGTGTTTAAATCTAGCTATTACATCATCATAATTGTTTTAGAAGTAGAAATCCCAGCCCAAAGCTATTACATTCAAGTACCAATAGCTACTAAGGTCTCCGGGATATTGATTTGATATGCTTAAGTGGAAGGTCCAGCTACACTTTTGCCTTTGCCTGAAAACAATGTGAGTCAACAGTAAGCTAAATGCTTAGTGAGATAACAGATTATGCATACAACAAATATTTCTTTACAAACAATGCTTAACCATGGGCAGTGTAAGCCCCATGTATGTGAAAACGGCAGTGAAAGCCTCAATGTGTGAGTAAACCATGCAGTGCTAGCATGGGGTGGCAGTTCAATATGCTGATCGGGGATGTGGCGAACCTGATGGGATACGAGTGGGATGATCAGTCCCCGACAGTGGCCTGCTATCAGCCCCAGTCCATGTCGCATCAGATTATGAAGTAATGATCATGCAGTGCAAGCATGATGTATACAGATGCACTTTCAAATGAACGCTGGCTACATGTGTGTTACATGTCAAGTACGAGTGTGCATCATAACAACAAATCATTTCATGAGTGCCAAATGAAGTATATGAACAACGTGAACATGCCATTGAATGTATAAACATGAATGCAAAAACAATAAATGTTCGAATGACAATCTGTTACTCACAGTGATTGGTTTTGTGACTTGATCCTGAATCAATGTGTGTTTTGATAACACCAAAATGATCTGTAAAGTAGGTGTAATAGTGAACATGTGTCAGTAATTGCTTAAAACTTGTATTCTGTAATTTTAAATGTAATTGGGTTCTGAATTCGGACCACATCCGAATTCGGATGGTCCGAATTGTAATTGGTCCGCATTTAGGGTGATGGTCCGAAGTTGGTTGGATCCGAATTGGGATCCGAAAACAGGTATTGTCCGAAATTGATCCTTGGTCCGAATTTGGCTATGTCCGAAATTGGTGATCCGGATTGTGAATTGTCCGAAATAGGTATTTGTCCGAAATAGGTTGGGGTCCGGATTGGGATGGACCCGTAATAGTAATTGGTCCGAAACACTGTAGGTCCGAACTGGGTACGGATCCGAATTCGGATGGATCCGGACCGAGTTCATACTTGGTGAAATTTCCAATATTTTCCAGATTTACGTTTTTGACCATTTTTGCATGTTTGAGTATCTAAAATTGCAGATATGAACTTAAATACACTATTTCAACTTATATCATGTCATATTGTACCAAAATAACCCATTTATGTCCATTTTTCTTATGAGTCTCGATGAACACACACACTAAAACACACACTAATTTCAGAAATCATACTTAGGAGTGGAATTTGAATCTGAAATTTGGTATACTACAACATATATGCTCGATTTTAACATTCCCACAATTATTTCCAACATGCATACACATTTGCCTCTTAAACCTTAGAAATCGGTTTTTATAAAAACCGAACCAAAACTTCATAAATCCGAAAGATTAAATGATTTTTACCTCGAATCGTTTGTCGCAGCAGTTATAGTTCCTAATTTGCTACTTGAATTCAACTTTTGCACTTGAAATTGTTGAGTTCTTGGGTTTTCTTGGATTAAAGCCGAGAGAGAGTGAGAGTACGGTTTAGAGAGAGAGAGAGTAGAGAGAGAGTGAGTTTGTGGAAATGAAAGGGTTTTCTCCTTTATATTTCTATTTTGACCCAATTGCACATTATACCACTCAACTTCGTATTTTCTTACTTAACTGATAATATGATCAAAATTTAACTTAAATTGACATAACATTTCATTAATACAAATAATTGAGTCTTAATAATTGTAAATTACACATAATTGAAAATTGGGATGTTACAGCATGGGCTCCACCACGCCTATACTTCGTCCGCGAAGTCATGCTGCGCTAAACAAACTTGGGTACTTAGTCTTCATGTCTTCTTCCGATTCCCAAGTATGATTAGCTCCCCGATGATGCTTCCACTTGACCAGCACCATCCTGATCTCTTTGTTCCGGAGTTTCTTGACTTTTGTTTCCAGTATACACTCCGGCTCATCAACGAACCTTAGTCGTTCGTCAATCTTAATGTCCGAGTGATCAGTCCATGGTTCCCTCTCGGGCACCAGACTTTTCCTTAAGTACCCAACATGAAAGACTGGGTGAACACTTGACAATTCTTCCGGCAAGTCCAAATGATAGGACTGATTCCCAACTCTTTCTAGTATTTTGAAGGGTCCTATGAATCGAGGCGATAGCTTTCCTCGCTTTACGAATCTTGTAACTCCCTTCATCGGGGAAACCTTCAAGTAGACCCAATCATCTATTTGAAATTCTATCGCTTTGTGTCGGCGATCATGATAATTCTTTTGCCGATCTTGTGCCGTTTTCATGTACTGCCGAATGAGTTGTATCTTTTCATTGGTTTCTTGCAGCAAAGCAGGACCGGCTATTGGAGTTTCTCCTGTTTCCCTCCAACAGGTTGGAGTCCTACATTTTCTGCCATATAGAGA
>JAANYP010005439.1:0-52263 GCA_020465985.1 Centrapalus pauciflorus | reverse complement strand
AAACTTGTAATTTGTGTGACTATCATCCATGCAATGACCACTTTATTTTTATATGTGTGTGGCGGTTTGCGACCATTTGGTCACCCAACGAGTGTCTTCTTGTGGGCTTTGGTCACATAAAATTAGGCCAAATGTGGCCGTAGGTGTTAAAAAGTGTGACCATATGCTCTTTTAAGTAAGGTAAACTTGTATTTTGTGTGACTATTGTCCATTCAATGGCCACTTTTTTTTATTTGTGTGTGGCTGATTGCAACCATTTGGTCACACAATGAGTGTCTTCTTGTGGGCTTTGGTCACATAAAATTAAGCCAAATGTGGTCGTAGGTGTTAAAAAGTGTGATCATATGCTCTTTTAAGTGAGGTAAACTTGTATTTTGTGTGACTATTGTCCATGCAATGGCCACTTTTTTTTTTATTTGTGTGTGGCTGATTGCAATCATTTGGTCACACATTGAGTGTATTGTTGTGGCCTTTGGTCACATAAAATTATGCCAAATGTGGTCGTAGGTGTTAAAAAGTGTGACCATATGCTCCTTTAAGTGAGGTAAACTTGTATTTTGTATGACTATTGTCCATGCAATGGCCACTTTATTTTTATTTGTGTGTGGCTGATTGCAACCATTTGGTCACACAACGAATGTCTTCTTGCAGGCTTTGGTCACATCAAATTATGCCAAATGTGGTCGTAGGTGTTAAAAAGTGTGACCATATGCTCTTTTAAGCGAGGTAAAGTTGTATTTTGTGTGACTATTTTCCATGCAATGACCACTTTATTTTTTGCTGTGTTGCTTGATTGGAACGCATTTCGACAACACCAACGAGTGTCTTCTTGGGGCTTTGGTCACATAAAATTATACCAAATGTGGTCGTTGGTGTTAAAAAGTGGTGACCATATCTCTTTTAAGTAGGTAACTGTATTTTGGTTGACAATTGTCATCAATGACCACTTTATCTTTTATTTGTGTGTGCTAATTGCAACCATTGGTCACTTAACGAGTGTCTTCTTGGGGCTTTGGTCTTTAAAATTATGCCAATGTGGTCGTAGTTGTAAATAGTGTGACCATAACCTCTTTTAGTGAGGTAAACATTGTATTGTGTGTGTCTGTTGTCCGCAATGACCACTTTATTTTTATATGTGTGTGGTTGATTGCAACAATTTGGTCACATGACAGTGTCTCTTGTGGGCAAATTTGATACATCAAATTAATGCCAAATGTGTCGTTGGTGTTAAAAAGGTGTGACCATGTGCTCTTTTACAGTAAGGTAACTGTATTTGAGTGACTATCTGTCCATGGATGGCCCACTTTATTTTTATTTGTGTGTGGCGGATTGCAAACCTGTGGTCACACAACGAGTGTCTTCTTGTGGGCTTTGGTAACATAAAATTATGCCAAATGTGGCCGTAGGGGTTAAAAAGTGTGACCATATGCTCTTTTAAGTAAGGTAAACTTGTATTTTGTGTGACAATTGTCCATGCAATGGCCACTTTTTTTTATTTGTGTGTGGCGGATTGCAAACATTTGGTCACACAACGAGTGTCTTCTTGTGGGCTTTGGTAACATAAAATTATGCCAAATGTGGCCGTAGGGGTTAAAAAGTGTGACCATATGCTCTTTTAAGTAAGGTAAACTTGTATTTTGTGTGACTATTGTCCATGCGATGGCCACTTTTTTTTATTTGTGTGTGGCTGATTGCAATCATTTGGTCACACATCGAGTGTATTGTTGTGGCCTTTGGTCACATAAAATTATGCCAAATGTGGTCGTAGGTGTTAAAAAGTGTGACCATATTCTCCTTTAAGTGAGGTAAACTTGTATTTTGTATGACTATTGTCCATGCAATGGCCACTTTTATTTTTATTTGTGTGTGGCTGATTGCAACCATTTGGTCACACAACGAATGTCTTCTTGCGGGCTTTGGTCACATCAAATTATGCCAAATGTGGCCGTAGGTGTTAAAAAGTGTGACCATATGCTCTTTTAAGCGAGGTAAAGTTGTATTTTGTGTGACTATTTTCCATGCAATGACCACTTTATTTTTATTTGTGTGTGGCTGATTGGAACCATTTCGACACACAACGAGTGTCTTCTTGTGGGCTTTGGTCACATAAAATTATATCAAATGTGGTCGTTGGTGTTAAAAAGTGTGACCGTATGCTCTTTTAAGTAAGGTAAACTTGTATTTTGTGTGACAATTGTCCATGCAATGACCACTTTATTTTTATTTGTGTGTGGCTAATTGCAAACATTTGGTCACTTAACGAGTGTCTTCTTGAGGGCTTTGGTCTCATAAAATTATGCCAAATGTGGTCGTAGGTTGTAAATAGTGTGACCATATCCTCTTTTAAGTGAGCTAAACTTGAATTGTGTGTATCTGTTGCCCATGCAATGACCACGTTATTTTTATATGTGTGTGGCTGATTGCAACAATTTGGTCACATGACCAGTGTCTTCTTGTGGGCATTGATCACATAAAATTATGCCAAATGTGGTCGTTGGTGTTAAAAAGTGTGACCATGTGCTCTTTTAAGTAAGGTAAACTTGTAATTTGTGTGACTATTGTCCATGCAATGGCCACTTTTTTTTATTTGTGTGTGGCTGGTTGCAACCATTTGGTCACACAACGAGTGTCTTCTTGTGGGCTTTGGTCACATAAAATTATGCCAAATGTGGTCGTAGGTGATAAAAAGTGTGACCATATGCTCCTTTAAGTAAGGTAAACTTGTATTTTGTGTGACTATTGTTCATGCAATGGCCACTTTATTTTTATTTGTGTGTGGCGGATTGCAAACATTTGGTCACACAACGAGTGTCTTCTTGTGGGCTTTGGTAGCATAAAATTATGCCAAATGTGGCCGTAGGGGTTTAAAAGTGTGACCATATGCTCCTTTAAGTAAGGTAAACTTGTATTTTGTGTGACTATTGTCCATGCAATGGCCACTTTTTTTTTATTTGTGTGTGGCTGATTGCAACCATTTGGTCACACAACGAGTGTCTTCTTGTGGGCTTTGGTCACATAAAATTATGCCAAATGTGGTCGTAGGTGTTAAAAAGTGTGACCATATGCTCCTTTAAGTAAGGTAAACTTGTATTTTGTGTGACTATTGTCCATGCAATGGCCACTTTTTATTTATTTGTGTGTGGCTAATTGCAACCATTTGGTCACACAACGAGTGTCTTCTTGTGGGCTTTGGTAACATCAAATTATGCCAAATGTGGCCGTAGGTGTTAAAAAGTGTGACCATATGCTCTTTTAAGGGAGGTAAAGTTGTATTTTGTGTGACTATTTTCCATGCAATAGTCACTTTTTTTTATTTGTGTGTGGCTGATTGCAACCATTTGGTCACACAACGAGTGTCTTCTGGTGGGCTTTGGTCACATTATTATGTGAAATGTGCCCGTAGGTGTTAAAAAGTGTGACCATATGCTCTTTTAAGTGAGGTAACCTTGTATTTTGTGTGACAATTGTCTTTGCAAAGCCTCCTTTATTTTATTTGTGTGTGGCTGATAGCAACCACTTGGTCACACGAGTGTCTTGTTGTGGACTTTGGTCACATAAAATTATGCTAAATGTGGCCGTAGGTGTTAAAAAGTGTGACCATACGCTCTTTTAAGTAATGTAAACTTGTATTTTGTGTGACTATTGTCCATGCAATGACCACTTTATTTTTATTTGTGTGTGGCTGATTGCAACCATTTGGTCACATAACGAGTGTCTTCTTGAGGGCTTTGGTCTCATAAAATTATGCCAAATGTGGTCGTAGGTTGTAAAAAGTGTGCCCATATACTCTTTTAAGTGAGGTAAACTTGTATTTTGTGTGACTATTGTCCATGCAATGACCACTTTATTTTTATTTGTGTGTGGCTGATTGCAACAATTTGGTCACATGACGAGTGTCTTCTTGTGGGCATTGGTCACATAAAATTATGCCAAATGTAGTCGTTGGTGTTAAAAAGTGTGACCATATGCTCTTTTAAGTAAGGTAAACTTGTATTTTGTGTGACTATTGTCCATGCAATGGCGACTTTATTTTTATTTCTGTGTGGCGGATTGCAAACATTTGGTCACACAACGAGTGTCTTCTTGTGGGCTTTGGTAGCATAAAATTATGCCAAATGTGGCCGTAGGGGTTAAAAAGTGTGACCATATGCTCTTTTAAGTAAGGTAAACTTGTATTTTGTGTGACTATTGTCCATGCAATGGCCACTTTTTTTTTATTTGTGTGTGGCTGATTGCAATCATTTGGTCACACAACGAGTGTCTTCTTGTGGGCTTTGGTTACATAAAATTATGCCAAATGTGGTCGTAGGTGTTAAAAAGTGTGACCATATGCTCTTTTAAGTGAGGTAAACTTGTATTTTGTATGGCTATTGTCCATGCAATGGCCACTTTATTTTTATTTGTGTGTGGCTGATTGTAACCATTTCGTCACACAACAAAAGTCTTCTTGCGGGCTTTGGTCACATCAAATTATGCCAAATGTGGCCGTAGGTGTTAAAAAGTGTGACCATATGCTCTTTTAAGCTAGGTAAACTTGTATTTTGTATGACTATTTTCCATGCAATGGCCACTTTCTTTTTATTTGTGTGTGGCTGACTGCAACCATTTGGTCACATAATGAGTGTCTTCTTCTGGGCTTTGGTCACACAACCAAATGTGGTCGTAGGTGTTAAAAAGTGTGACCATATGCTCTTTTAAGGGGGTTAAACTAGTATTTTGTGTGACAATTGTCCATGCAATGGCCACATTATTTTTATTTGTCTGTGGCTGATTGCAACTATTTGTTCACACAACGAGTGTCTTCTGGTGAGCTTTGGTCACATAAAATTATGCGAGATGCGCCCGTAGGTGTTAAAAAGTGTGACCATATGCTCTTTTAAGTGAGGTAACCTTGTATTTTGTGTGACAATTGTCCTTGCAAAGCCTCCTTTATTTTATTTGTGTGTGGCTGATAGCAACCATTTGGTCACACGAGTGTCTTGTTGTGGACTTTGGTCACATAAAATTATGCTAAATGTGGTCGTAGGTGTTAAAAAGTGTGACCATATGCTCTTTTAAGTAATGTAAACTTGTATTTTGTGTGACTATTGTCCATGCAATGACCACTTTATTTTTTATTTGTGTGTGGCTGATTGCAACCATTTGGTCACATAACGAGTGTCTTCTTGAGGGCTTTGGTCTCATAAAATTATGCCAAATGTGGTCGTAGGTTGTAAAAAGTGTGACCATATACTCTTTTAGGTGAGGTAAACTTGTATTTTGTGTGACTATTGTCCATGCAATGACCACTTTATTTTTATTTGTGTGTGGCTGATTGCAACAATTTGGTCACATGACGAGTGTCTTCTTGTGGGCATTGGTCACATAAAATTATGCCAAATGTGGTCGTTGGTGTTAAAGAGTGTGACCATATGCTCTTTTAAGTAAGGTAAACTTGTATTTTGTGTGACTATTGTCCATGCAATGGCGACTTTATTTTTATTTCTGTGTGGCGGATTGCAAACATTTGGTCACACAACGAGTGTCTTCTTGTGGGCTTTGGTAGCATAAAATTATGCCAAATGTGGCCGTAGGGGTTAAAAAGTGTGACCATATGCTCTTTTAAGTAAGGTAAACTTGTATTTTGTGTGACTATTGTCCATGCAATGTCCACTTTTTTTTTATTTATGTGTGGCTGATTGCAACCATTTGGTCACACAACGAGTGTCTTCTTGTGGGCTTTGGTTACATAAAATTATGCCAAATGTGGTCGTAGGTGTTAAAAAGTGTGACTGTATGCTCTTTTAAGTGATGTAAACCTGTATTTTGTATGACTATTGTCCATGCAATGGCCACTTTATTTTTATTTGTGTGTGGCTGATTGTAACCATTTCGTCACACAACGAAAGTCTTCTTACGGGCTTTGGTCACATAAAATTATGCCAAATGTGGCCGTCGGTGTTAAAAAGTGTGACCATACGCTCTTTTAAGCGAGGTAAACTTGTATTTTGTATGACTATTTTTCATGCAATGACCACTTTCTTTTTATTTGTGTGTGGCTGACTGCAACCATTTGGTCACATAATGAGTGTCTTCTTCTGGGCTTTGGTCACACAACCAAATGTGGTCGTAGGTGTTAAAAAGTGTGACCATATGCTCTTTTAAGGGGGTTAAACTAGTATTTTGTGTGACAATTGTCCATGCAATGACCACATTATTTTTATTTGTCAGTGGCTGATTGCAACTATTTGTTCACACAACGAGTGTCTTCTGGTGGGCTTTGGTCACATAAAATTATGTGAGATGCGCCCGTAGGTGTTAAAAATTGTGACCATATGCTCTTTTAAGTGAGGTAACCTTGTATTTTGGGTGACAATTGTCCTTGCAAAGCCTCCTTTGTTTTATTTGTGTGTGGCTGATAGCAACCATTTGGTCACACGAGTGTCTTGTTGTGGACTTTGGTCACATAAAATTATGCTAAATGTGACCGTAGGTGTTAAAAAGTGTGACCATATGCTCTTTTAAGTAATGTAAACTTGTATTTTGTGTGACTATTGTCCATGCAATGACCACTTTATTTTTATTTGTGTGTGGCTGATTGCAACCATTTGGTAACATAACGAGTGTCTTCTTGAGGGCTTTGGTCTCATAAAATTATGCCAAATGTGGTCGTAGGTTGTAAAAAGTGTGACCATATACTCTTTTAAGTGAGGTAAACTTGTATTTTGTGTGACTATTGTCCATGCAATGACCACTTTATTTTTATTTGTGTGTGGCTGATTGCAACAATTTGGTCACAAGACGAGTGTCTTCTTGTGGGCATTGGTCACATCAAATTATGCGAAATGTGGCCGTAGGTGTTAAAAAGTGTGACAATAAGCTCTTTTAAGCGAGGTAAAGTTGTATTTTGTGTGACTATTTTCCATGCAATGGCCACTTTTTTTTTTATTTGTGTGTGGCTGATTGCAATCATTTGGTCACACATTGAGTGTATTGTTGTGGCCTTTGGTCACATAAAATTATGCCAAATGTGGTCGTAGGTGTTAAAAAGTGTGACCATATGCTCCTTTAAGTGAGGTAAACTTGTATTTTGTATGACTATTGTCCATGCAATGGCCACTTTATTTTTATTTGTGTGTGGCTGATTGCAACCATTTGGTCACACAACGAATGTCTTCTTGCAGGCTTTGGTCACATCAAATTATGCCAAATGTGGCCGTAGGTGTTAAAAAGTGTGACCATATGCTCTTTTAAGCGAGGTAAAGTTGTATTTTGTGTGACTATTTTCCATGCAATGGCCACTTTATTTTTATTTGTGTGTGGCTGATTGGAACCATTTGGACACACAACGAGTGTCTTCTTGTGGGCTTTGGTAACATAAAATTATGCCAAATGTGACCGTAGGGGTTAAAAAGTGTGACCATATGCTCTTTTAAGTAATGTAAACTTGTATTTTGTGTGACTATTGTCCATGCAATGACCACTTTATTTTATATGTGTGTGGCTGATTGCAACCATTTGGTCACAGAACGAGTGACTTCTTGAGGGCTTTGGTCTCATAAAATTATGTCAAATGTGGTCGTAGGTTGTAAAAAGTGTGACCATATCCTCTTTTAAGTGAGGTAAACTTGTATTTTGTGTGACTATTGTCCATGCAATGACCACTTTATTTTTATTTGTGTGTGGCTGATTGCAACAATTTGGTCACATGACCAGTGTCTTCTTGTGGGCATTGATCACATAAAATTATGCCAAATGTGGTCGTTGGTGTTAAAAAGTGTGACCATGTGCTCTTTTAAGTAAGTTAAACTTGTAATTTGTGTGACTATTGTCCATGCAATGACCACTTTATTTTTATTTGTGTGTGGCGGATTGCAAACATTTGGTCACACAACGAGTGTCTTCTTGTGGGTTTTGGTAACATAAAATTATGCCAAACGTGGCCGTAGGGGTTAAAAAGTGTGACCATATGCTCTTTTAAGTAAGGTAAACTTGTATTTTGTGTGACTATTGTCCATGCAATGGCCACCCTTTTTTATTTGTGTGTGGCTGATTGCAACCATTTGGTCACACAACGAGTGTCTTCTTGTGGGCTTTGGTCACATAAAATTATGCCAAATGTGGTCGTAGGTGTTAAAAAGTGTGGCCATATGCTCTTTTAAGTGAGGTAAACTTGTATTTTGTGTGACTATTGTCCATGCAATGGCCACTTTTTTTTTTATTTGTGTGTGGCTGATTGCAATCATTTGGTCACACATCGAGTGTATTGGTGTGGCCTTTGGTCACATAAAATTATGCCAAATGTGGTCGTAGGTGTTAAAAAGTGTGACCATATGCTTCTTTAAGTGAGGTAAACTTGTATTTTGTATGACTATTGTCCATGCAATGGCCACTTTATTTTTATTTGTGTGTGGCTGATTGCAACCATTTGGTCACACAACGAATGTCTTCTTGCGGGTTTTGGTCACATCAAATTATGCCAAATGTGGTCGTAGGTGTTAAAAAGTGTGACCATATGCTCTTTTAAGCGAGGTAAAGTTGTATTTTGTGTGACTATTTTCCATGCAATGACCACTTTATTTTTATTTGTGTGTGGCTGATTGGAACCATTTCGACACACAACGAGTGTCTTCTTGTGGGCTTTGGTCACATAAATTTATATCAAATGTGGTCGTTGGTGTTAAAAAGTGTGACCATATGCTCTTTTAAGTAAGGCAAACTTGTATTTTGTGTGACAATTGTCCATGCAATGACCACTTTATTTTTATTTGTGTGTGGCTAATTGCAACCATTTGGTCACTTAACGAGTGTCTTCTTGAGGGCTTTGGTCTCATAAAATTATGCCAAATGTGGTCGTAGGTTGTAAATAGTGTGACCATATCCTCTTTTAAGTGAGGTAAACTTGTATTGTGTGTGTCTGTTGTCCATGCAATGACCACTTTATTTTTATATGTGTGTGGCTGATTGCAACAATTTGGTCACATGACCAGTGTCTTCTTGTGGGCATTGATCACATAAAATTATGCCAAATGTGGTCGTTGGTGTTAAAAAGTGTGACCATGTGCTCTTTTAAGTGAGGTAAACTTGTAATTTGTGTGACTATTGTCCATGCAATGGCCACTTTATTTTTATTTGTGTGTGGCGGATTGCAAACATTTGGTCACACAACGAGTGTCTTCTTGTGGGCTTGGGTAACATAAAATTATGCCAAATGTGGCCGTAGGGGTTAAAAAGTGTGACCATATGCTCTTTTAAGTAAGGTAAACTTGTATTTTGTGTGACTATTGTCCATGCAATGGCCACTTTTTTTTATTTGTGTGTGGCTGATTGCAACCATTTGGTCACACAACGAGTGTCTTCTTGTGGGCTTTGGTCACATAAAATTATGCCAAATGTGGTCGTAGGTGTTAAAAAGTGTGGCCATATGCTCTTTTAAGTGAGGTAAACTTGTATTTTGTGTGACTATTGTCCATGCAATGGCCACTTTTTTTTTATTTGTGTGTGGCTGATTGCAATCATTTGGTCACACATTGAGTGTATTGTTGTGGCCTTTGGTCACATAAAATTATGCCAAATGTGGTCGTAGGTGTTTAAAAGTGTGACCATATGCTCCTTTAAGTGAGGTAAACTTGTATTTTGTATGACTATTGTCCATGCAATGGCCACTTTATTTTTATTTGTGTGTGGCTGATTGCAACCATTTGGTCACACAACGAATGTCTTCTTGCAGGCTTTGGTCACATCAAATTATGCCAAATGTGGCCGTAGGTGTTAAAAAGTGTGACCATATGCTCTTTTAAGCGAGGTAAAGTTGTATTTTGTGTGACTATTTTCCATGCAATGACCACTTTATTTTTATTTGTGTGTGGCTGATTGGAACCATTTCGACACACAACGAGTGTCTTCTTGTGGGCTTTGGTCACATAAAATTATATCAAATGTGGTCGTTGGTGTTAAAAAGTGTGACCATATGCTCTTTTAAGTAAGGTAAACTTGTATTTTGTGTGACAATTGTCCATGCAATGACCACTTTATTTTTATTTGTGTGTGGATGATTGCAACCATTTGGTCACATAACGAGTGTCTTCTTGAGGGCTTTGGTCTCATAAAATTATGCCAAATGTGGTCGTAGGTTGTAAATAGTGTGACCATATCCTCTTTTAAGTGAGGTAAACTTGTATTGTGTGTGTCTGTTGTCCATGCAACGACCACTTTATTTTTATTTGTGTGTGGCTGATTGCAACAATTTGGTCACATGACCAGTGTCTTCTTGTGGGCATTGATCACATAAAATTATGCCAAATGTGGTCGTTGGTGTTAAAAAGTGTGACCATGTGCTCTTTTAAGTAAGTTAAACTTGTAATTTGTGTGACTATTGTCCATGCAATGACCACTTAATTTTTATTTGTGTGTGGCGGATTGCAAACATTTGGTCACACAACGAGGGTCTTCTTGTGGGCTTTGGTAACATAAAATTATGCCAAATGTGGCCGTAGGGGTTAAAAAGTGTGACCATATGCTCTTTTAAGTAAGGTAAACTTGTATTTTGTGTGACAATTGTCCATGCAATGGCCACTTTTTTTTATTTGTGTGTGGCGGATTGCAAACATTTGGTCACACAACGAAAATCTTCTTGCGGGCTTTGGTCACATCAAATTATGCCAAATGTGGCCGTAGGTGTTTAAACGTGTGACCATATGCTCTTTTAAGCGAGGTAAAGTTGTATTTTGTGTGACTATTTTCCATGCAATGACCACTTTATTTTTATTTGTATGTGGCTGATTGGAACCATTTCGACACACAACGAGTGTCTTCTTGTGGTCTTTGGTCACATAAAATTATGCCAAATGTGGTCGTTGGTGTTAAAAAGTGTGACCATATGCTCTTTTAAGTAAGGTAAACTTAAATTTTGTGTGACAATTGTCCATGCAATGACCACTTTATTTTTATTTGTGTGTGGATGATTGCAACCATTTGGTCACATAACGAGTGTCTTCTTGAGGGCTTTGGTCTCATAAAATTATGCCAAATGTGGTCGTAGGTTGTAAATAGTGTGACCATATCCTCTTTTAAGTGAGGTAAACTTGTATTGTGTGTGTCTGTTGTCCATGCAATGACCACTTTATTTTTATTTGTGTGTGGCTGATTGCAACAATTTGGTCACATGACTAGTGTCTTCTTTTGGGCATTGATCACATAAAATTATGCCAAATGTGGTCGTTGGTGTTAAAAAGTGTGACCATGTGCTCTTTTAAGTAAGGTAAACTTGTAATTTGTGTGACTATTGTCCATGCAATGACCACTTTATTTTTATTTGTGTGTGGCGGATTGCAAACATTTGGTCACACAACGAGTGTCTTCTTGTGGGCTTTGGTAACATAAAATTATGCCAAACGTGGCCGTAGGGGTTAAAAAGTGTGACCATATGCTCTTTTAAGTAAGGTAAACTTGTATTTTGTGTGACTATTGTCCATGCAATGGCCACTTTTTTTTATTTGTGTGTGGCTGATTGCAACCATTTGGTCACACAACGAGTGTCTTCTTGTGGGCTTTGGTCACATAAAATTATGCCAAATGTGGTCGTAGGTGTTAAAAAGTGTGGCCATATGCTCTTTTAAGTGAGGTAAACTTGTATTTTGTGTGACTATTGTCCATGCAATGGCCACTTTTTTTTTATTTGTGTGTGGCTGATTGCAATCATTTGGTCACACATCGAGTGTATTGTTGTGGCCTTTGGTCACATAAAATTATGCCAAATGTGGTCGTAGGTGTTAAAAAGTGTGACCATATGCTCCTTTAAGTGAGGTAAACTTGTAATTTGTATGACTATTGTCCATGCAATGGCCACTTTATTTTTATTTGTGTGTGGCTGATTGCAACCATTTGGTCACACAACGAATGTCTTCTTGCGGGCTTTGGTCACATCAAATTATGCCAAATGTAGCCGTAGGTGTTAAAAAGTGTGACCATATGCTCTTTTAAGCGAGGTAAAGTTGTATTTTGTGTGACTATTTTCCATGCAATGACCACTTTATTTTTATTTGTGTGTGGCTGATTGGAACCATTTCGACACACAACGAGTGTCTTCTTGTGGGCTTTGGTCACATAAAATTATATCAAATGTGGTCGTTGGTGTTAAAAAGTGTGACCATATGCTCTTTTAAGTAAGGTAAACTTGTATTTTGTGTGACAATTGTCCATGCAATGACCACTTTATTTTTATTTGTGTGTGGCTAATTGCAACCATTTGGTCACTTAACGAGTGTCTTCTTGAGGGCTTTGGTCTCTTAAAATTATGCCAAATGTGGTCGTAGGTTGTAAATAGTGTGACCATATCCTCTTTTAAGTGAGGTAAACTTGTATTGTGTGTGTCTGTTGTCCATGCAATGACCACTTTATTTTTATATGTGTGTGGTTGATTGCAACAATTTGGTCACATGACCAGTGTCTTCTTGTGGGCATTGATCACATAAAATTATGCCAAATGTGGTCGTTGGTGTTAAAAAGTGTGACCATGTGCTCTTTTAAGTAAGGTAAACTTGTAATTTGAGTGACTATTGTCCATGCAATGGCCACTTTATTTTTATTTGTGTGTGGCGGATTGCAAACATGTGGTCACACAACGAGTGTCTTCTTGTGGGCTTTGGTAACATAAAATTATGCCAAATGTGGCCGTAGGGGTTAAAAAGTGTGACCATATGCTCTTTTAAGTAAGGTAAACTTGTATTTTGTGTGACAATTGTCCATGCAATGGCCACTTTTTTTTATTTGTGTGTGGCGGATTGCAAACATTTGGTCACACAACGAGTGTCTTCTTGTGGGCTTTGGTAACATAAAATTATGCCAAATGTGGCCGTAGGGGTTAAAAAGTGTGACCATATGCTCTTTTAAGTAAGGTAAACTTGTATTTTGTGTGACTATTGTCCATGCGATGGCCACTTTTTTTTATTTGTGTGTGGCTGATTGCAATCATTTGGTCACACATCGAGTGTATTGTTGTGGCCTTTGGTCACATAAAATTATGCCAAATGTGGTCGTAGGTGTTAAAAAGTGTGACCATATTCTCCTTTAAGTGAGGTAAACTTGTATTTTGTATGACTATTGTCCATGCAATGGCCACTTTTATTTTTATTTGTGTGTGGCTGATTGCAACCATTTGGTCACACAACGAATGTCTTCTTGCGGGCTTTGGTCACATCAAATTATGCCAAATGTGGCCGTAGGTGTTAAAAAGTGTGACCATATGCTCTTTTAAGCGAGGTAAAGTTGTATTTTGTGTGACTATTTTCCATGCAATGACCACTTTATTTTTATTTGTGTGTGGCTGATTGGAACCATTTCGACACACAACGAGTGTCTTCTTGTGGGCTTTGGTCACATAAAATTATATCAAATGTGGTCGTTGGTGTTAAAAAGTGTGACCGTATGCTCTTTTAAGTAAGGTAAACTTGTATTTTGTGTGACAATTGTCCATGCAATGACCACTTTATTTTTATTTGTGTGTGGCTAATTGCAAACATTTGGTCACTTAACGAGTGTCTTCTTGAGGGCTTTGGTCTCATAAAATTATGCCAAATGTGGTCGTAGGTTGTAAATAGTGTGACCATATCCTCTTTTAAGTGAGCTAAACTTGAATTGTGTGTATCTGTTGCCCATGCAATGACCACGTTATTTTTATATGTGTGTGGCTGATTGCAACAATTTGGTCACATGACCAGTGTCTTCTTGTGGGCATTGATCACATAAAATTATGCCAAATGTGGTCGTTGGTGTTAAAAAGTGTGACCATGTGCTCTTTTAAGTAAGGTAAACTTGTAATTTGTGTGACTATTGTCCATGCAATGGCCACTTTTTTTTATTTGTGTGTGGCTGGTTGCAACCATTTGGTCACACAACGAGTGTCTTCTTGTGGGCTTTGGTCACATAAAATTATGCCAAATGTGGTCGTAGGTGATAAAAAGTGTGACCATATGCTCCTTTAAGTAAGGTAAACTTGTATTTTGTGTGACTATTGTTCATGCAATGGCCACTTTATTTTTATTTGTGTGTGGCGGATTGCAAACATTTGGTCACACAACGAGTGTCTTCTTGTGGGCTTTGGTAGCATAAAATTATGCCAAATGTGGCCGTAGGGGTTTAAAAGTGTGACCATATGCTCCTTTAAGTAAGGTAAACTTGTATTTTGTGTGACTATTGTCCATGCAATGGCCACTTTTTTTTTATTTGTGTGTGGCTGATTGCAACCATTTGGTCACACAACGAGTGTCTTCTTGTGGGCTTTGGTCACATAAAATTATGCCAAATGTGGTCGTAGGTGTTAAAAAGTGTGACCATATGCTCCTTTAAGTAAGGTAAACTTGTATTTTGTGTGACTATTGTCCATGCAATGGCCACTTTTTATTTATTTGTGTGTGGCTAATTGCAACCATTTGGTCACACAACGAGTGTCTTCTTGTGGGCTTTGGTAACATCAAATTATGCCAAATGTGGCCGTAGGTGTTAAAAAGTGTGACCATATGCTCTTTTAAGGGAGGTAAAGTTGTATTTTGTGTGACTATTTTCCATGCAATAGTCACTTTTTTTTATTTGTGTGTGGCTGATTGCAACCATTTGGTCACACAACGAGTGTCTTCTGGTGGGCTTTGGTCACATTATTATGTGAAATGTGCCCGTAGGTGTTAAAAAGTGTGACCATATGCTCTTTTAAGTGAGGTAACCTTGTATTTTGTGTGACAATTGTCTTTGCAAAGCCTCCTTTATTTTATTTGTGTGTGGCTGATAGCAACCACTTGGTCACACGAGTGTCTTGTTGTGGACTTTGGTCACATAAAATTATGCTAAATGTGGCCGTAGGTGTTAAAAAGTGTGACCATACGCTCTTTTAAGTAATGTAAACTTGTATTTTGTGTGACTATTGTCCATGCAATGACCACTTTATTTTTATTTGTGTGTGGCTGATTGCAACCATTTGGTCACATAACGAGTGTCTTCTTGAGGGCTTTGGTCTCATAAAATTATGCCAAATGTGGTCGTAGGTTGTAAAAAGTGTGCCCATATACTCTTTTAAGTGAGGTAAACTTGTATTTTGTGTGACTATTGTCCATGCAATGACCACTTTATTTTTATTTGTGTGTGGCTGATTGCAACAATTTGGTCACATGACGAGTGTCTTCTTGTGGGCATTGGTCACATAAAATTATGCCAAATGTAGTCGTTGGTGTTAAAAAGTGTGACCATATGCTCTTTTAAGTAAGGTAAACTTGTATTTTGTGTGACTATTGTCCATGCAATGGCGACTTTATTTTTATTTCTGTGTGGCGGATTGCAAACATTTGGTCACACAACGAGTGTCTTCTTGTGGGCTTTGGTAGCATAAAATTATGCCAAATGTGGCCGTAGGGGTTAAAAAGTGTGACCATATGCTCTTTTAAGTAAGGTAAACTTGTATTTTGTGTGACTATTGTCCATGCAATGGCCACTTTTTTTTTATTTGTGTGTGGCTGATTGCAATCATTTGGTCACACAACGAGTGTCTTCTTGTGGGCTTTGGTTACATAAAATTATGCCAAATGTGGTCGTAGGTGTTAAAAAGTGTGACCATATGCTCTTTTAAGTGAGGTAAACTTGTATTTTGTATGGCTATTGTCCATGCAATGGCCACTTTATTTTTATTTGTGTGTGGCTGATTGTAACCATTTCGTCACACAACAAAAGTCTTCTTGCGGGCTTTGGTCACATCAAATTATGCCAAATGTGGCCGTAGGTGTTAAAAAGTGTGACCATATGCTCTTTTAAGCTAGGTAAACTTGTATTTTGTATGACTATTTTCCATGCAATGGCCACTTTCTTTTTATTTGTGTGTGGCTGACTGCAACCATTTGGTCACATAATGAGTGTCTTCTTCTGGGCTTTGGTCACACAACCAAATGTGGTCGTAGGTGTTAAAAAGTGTGACCATATGCTCTTTTAAGGGGGTTAAACTAGTATTTTGTGTGACAATTGTCCATGCAATGGCCACATTATTTTTATTTGTCTGTGGCTGATTGCAACTATTTGTTCACACAACGAGTGTCTTCTGGTGAGCTTTGGTCACATAAAATTGTGCGACATGCGCCCGTAGGTGTTAAAAAGTGTGACCATATGCTCTTTTAAGTGAGGTAACCTTGTATTTTGTGTGACAATTGTCCTTGCAAAGCCTCCTTTATTTTATTTGTGTGTGGCTGATAGCAACCATTTGGTCACACGAGTGTCTTGTTGTGGACTTTGGTCACATAAAATTATGCTAAATGTGGTCGTAGGTGTTAAAAAGTGTGACCATATGCTCTTTTAAGTAATGTAAACTTGTATTTTGTGTGACTATTGTCCATGCAATGACCACTTTATTTTTTATTTGTGTGTGGCTGATTGCAACCATTTGGTCACATAAGGAGTGTCTTCTTGAGTGCTTTGGTCTCATAAAATTATGCCAAATGTGGTCGTAGGTTGTAAAAAGTGTGACCATATACTCTTTTAAGTGAGGTAAACTTGAATTTTGTGTGACTATTGTCCATGCAATGACCACTTTATTTTTATTTGTGTGTGGCTGATTGCAACAATTTGGTCACATGACGAGTGTCTTCTTGTGGGCATTGGTCACATAAAATTATGCCAAATGTGGTCGTTGGTGTTAAAGAGTGTGACCATATGCTCTTTTAAGTAAGGTAAACTTGTATTTTGTGTGACTATTGTCCATGCAATGGCGACTTTATTTTTATTTCTGTGTGGCGGATTGCAAACATTTGGTCACACAACGAGTGTCTTCTTGTGGGCTTTGGTAGCATAAAATTATGCCAAATGTGGCCGTAGGGGTTAAAAAGTGTGACCATATGCTCTTTTAAGTAAGGTAAACTTGTATTTTGTGTGACTATTGTCCATGCAATGTCCACTTTTTTTTTATTTATGTGTGGCTGATTGCAACCATTTGGTCACACAACGAGTGTCTTCTTGTGGGCTTTGGTTACATAAAATTATGCCAAATGTGGTCGTAGGTGTTAAAAAGTGTGACTGTATGCTCTTTTAAGTGATGTAAACTTGTATTTTGTATGACTATTGTCCATGCAATGGCCACTTTATTTTTATTTGTGTGTGGCTGATTGTAACCATTTCGTCACACAACGAAAGTCTTCTTACGGGCTTTGGTCACATAAAATTATGCCAAATGTGGCCGTCGGTGTTAAAAAGTGTGACCATACGCTCTTTTAAGCGAGGTAAACTTGTATTTTGTATGACTATTTTTCATGCAATGACCACTTTCTTTTTATTTGTGTGTGGCTGACTGCAACCATTTGGTCACATAATGAGTGTCTTCTTCTGGGCTTTGGTCACACAACCAAATGTGGTCGTAGGTGTTAAAAAGTGTGACCATATGCTCTTTTAAGGGGGTTAAACTAGTATTTTGTGTGACAATTGTCCATGCAATGACCACATTATTTTTATTTGTCAGTGGCTGATTGCAACTATTTGTTCACACAACGAGTGTCTTCTGGTGGGCTTTGGTCACATAAAATTATGTGAGATGCGCCCGTAGGTGTTAAAAATTGTGACCATATGCTCTTTTAAGTGAGGTAACCTTGTATTTTGGGTGACAATTGTCCTTGCAAAGCCTCCTTTGTTTTATTTGTGTGTGGCTGATAGCAACCATTTGGTCACACGAGTGTCTTGTTGTGGACTTTGGTCACATAAAATTATGCTAAATGTGACCGTAGGTGTTAAAAAGTGTGACCATATGCTCTTTTAAGTAATGTAAACTTGTATTTTGTGTGACTATTGTCCATGCAATGACCACTTTATTTTTATTTGTGTGTGGCTGATTGCAACCATTTGGTCACATAACGAGTGTCTTCTTGAGGGCTTTGGTCTCATAAAATTATGCCAAATGTGGTCGTAGGTTGTAAAAAGTGTGACCATATACTCTTTTAAGTGAGGTAAACTTGTATTTTGTGTGACTATTGTCCATGCAATGACCACTTTATTTTTATTTGTGTGTGGCTGATTGCAACAATTTGGTCACAAGACGAGTGTCTTCTTGTGGGCATTGGTCACATCAAATTATGCGAAATGTGGCCGTAGGTGTTAAAAAGTGTGACAATAAGCTCTTTTAAGCGAGGTAAAGTTGTATTTTGTGTGACTATTTTCCATGCAATGACCACTTTTTTTTTATTTATGTGTGGCTGATTGCAACCATTTGGTCACACAACGAGTGTCTTCTTGTGGGCTTTGGTTACATAAAATTATGCCAAATGTGGTCGTAGGTGTTAAAAAGTGTGACTGTATGCTCTTTTAAGTGATGTAAACTTGTATTTTGTATGACTATTGTCCATGCAATGGCCACTTTATTTTTATTTGTGTGTGGCGGATTACAAACTTTTGGTCACACAACGAGTGTCTTCTTGTCGGCTTTGGTCACATAAAATTATGCTAAATGTGACCGTAGGTGTTAAAAAGTGTGACCATATGCTCTTTTAAGTAATGTAAACTTGTATTTTGTGTAACTATTGTCCATGCAATGACCACTTTATTTTTATTTGTGTGTGGCTGATTGCAACCATTTGGTCACATAACGAGTGTCTTCTTGAGGGCTTTGGTCTCATAAAATTATGCCAAATGTGGTCGTAGGTTGTAAAAAGTGTGACCATATACTCTTTTAAGTGAGGTAAACTTGTATTTTGTGTGACTATTGTCCATGCAATGACCACTTTATTTTTATTTGTGTGTGGCTGATTGCAACAATTTGGTCACAAGACGAGTGTCTTCTTGTGGGCATTGGTCACATCAAATTATGCCAAATGTGGCCGTAGGTGTTAAAAAGTGTGACAATAAGCTCTTTTAAGCGAGGTAAAGTTGTATTTTGTGTGACTATTTTCCATGCAATGACCACTTTATTTTTATTTGTGTGTGGCTGATTGGAACCAATTTTGACACACAACGAGTGTCTTCTTGTGGGCTTTGGTCACATAAAATTATGCCAAATGTGGTCGTTGGTGTTAAAAAGTGTGACCATATGCTCTTTTAAGTAAGGTAAACTTGTATTTTGTGTGACTATTGTCCATGCAATGGCCACTTTATTTTTATTTGTGTGTGGCGGATTGCAAACTTTTGGTCACACAACGAGTGTCTTCTTGTCGGCTTTGGTAGCATAAAATTATGCCAAATGTGGCCGTAGGGGTTAAAAAGTGTGACCATATGCTCTTTTAATAATTAAGGTAAACTTGTATTTTGTGTGACTATTGTCCATGCAATGGCCACTTTTTTTTTATTTGTGTGTGGCTGATTGCAATCATTTGGTCACACAACGAGTGTCTTCTTGTGGGCTTTGGTCACATCAAATTATGCCAAATGTGGCCGTAGGTGTTAAAAAGTGTGACCATATGCTCTTTTAAGGGAGGTAAAGTTGTATTTTGTGTGACTATCTTCCATGCAATGGCCACTTTTTTTTGTGTGTGGCTGATTGCAACCATTTGGTCACACAACGAAAGTCTTCTTGCGGGCTTTGGTCACATCAAATTATGCCAAATGTGGCCGTAGGTGTTAAAAAGTGTGACCATATGCTCTTTTAAGCGAGGTAAACTTGTATTTTGTATGACTATTTTCCATGCAATGGCCACTTTCTTTTTATTTGTGTGTGGCTGACAGCAACCATTTGGTCACATAATGAGTGTCTTCTTCTGGGCTTTGGTCACACAACCAAATGTGGTCGCAGGTGTTAAAAAGTGTGACCATATGCTCTTTTAAGGGGGTTAAACAAGTATTTTGTGTGACAATTGTCCATGCAATGGCCACATTATTTTTATTTGTCTGTGGCTGATTGCAACTATTTGTTCACACAACGAGTGTCTTCTGGTGGGCTTTGGTCACATAAAATTATGTGAAATGTGCCCGTAGGTGTTAAAAAGTGTGACCATATGCTCTTTTAAGTGAGGTAACCTTGTATTTTGTGTGACTATTGTCCTTGCAAAGCCTCCTTTATTTTATTTGTTTGTGGCTGATAGCTACCATTTGGTCACACGAGTGTCTTGTTGTGGACATTGGTCACATAAAATTATGCTAAATGTGGCCGTAGTTGTTAAAAAGTGTGACCATATGCTCTTTTAAGTAATGTAAACTTGTATTTTGTGTGACTATTGTCCATGCAATGACCACTTTATTTTTATTTGTGTGTGGCTGATTGCAACCATTTGGTCACATAACGAGTGTCTTCTTGAGGGCTTTGGTCTCATAAAATTATGCCAAATGTGGTCGTAGGTTGTAAAAAGTGTGACCATATCCTCTTTTAAGTGATGTAAAATTGTATTTTGTGTGACTATTGTCCATGCAATGACCACTTTATTTTTATTTGTGTGTGGCTGATTGCAACAATTTGGTCACATGACGAGTGTCTTCTTGTGGGCATTGGTCACATAAAATTATGCCAAATGTGGTCGTTGGTGTTAAAAAGTGTGACCATATGCTCTTTTAAGTGAGGTAAACTTGTATTTTGTATGACTATTGTCCATGCAATGGCCACTTTATTTTTATTTGTGTGTGGCGAATTGCAAACATTTGGTCACACAACGAGTGTCTTCTTGTGGGCTTTGGTAGCATAATATTATGCCAAATGTGGCCGTAGGGGTTAAAAAGTGTAACCATATGCTCTTTTAAGTAAGATAAACTTGTATTTTGTGTGACTATTGTCCATGTAATGGCCACTTTTTTTTTATTTGTGGGTGGCTGATTGCAACCATTTGGTCACACAACGAGTGTCTTCTTGTGGGCTTTGGTTACATAAAATTATGACAAATGTGGTCGTAGGTGTTAAAAAGTGTGACCATATGCTCTTTTAAGTGAGGTAAACTTGTATTTTGTATGACTATTGTCCATGCAATGGCCACTTTATTTTTTTTTGTGTGTGGCTGATTGCAACCATTTGGTCACACAACGAGTGTCTTCTTGTGGGCCTTGGTTACATAAAATTATGACAAATGTGGTCGTAGGTGTTAAAAAGTGTGACCATATGCTCTTTTAAGGGAGGTAAAGTTGTATTTTGTGTGACTATTTTCCATGCAATGGCCACTTTATTTTTATTTGTGTGTGGCTGATTGGAACCATTTGGACACACAACGAGTGTCTTCTTGTGGGCTTTGGTCACATAAAATTATGCCAAATGTGGTCGTTGGTGTTAAAAAGTGTGACCATATGCTCTTTTAAGTAAGGTAAACTTGTATTTTGTGTGACAATTGTCCATGCAATGGCCACTTTATTTTTATTTGTCTGTGGCTGATTGCAACTATTTGTTCACACAACGAGTGTCTTCTGGTGGGCTTTGGTCACATAAAATTATGCGAAATGTGCCCGTAGGTGTTAAAAAGTGTGACTGTATGCTCTTTTAAGTGAGTTAACCTTGTATTTTGTGTGACTATTGTCCGTGCAAAGGCTCCTTTATTTTATTTGTGTGTGGCTGATAGCAACCATTTGGTCACACGAGTGTCTTGTTGTTGACTTTGGTCATATAAAATTATGCTAAATGTGGCCGTAGGTGTTAAAAAGTGTGACCATATGCTCTTTTAAGTAATGTAAACTTGTATTTTGTGTGACTATTGTCCATGCAATGACCACCTTATTTTAATTTGTGTGTGGCTAATTGCAACCATTTGGTCACATAACGAGTGTCTTCTTGAGGGCTTTGGTCTAATAAAATTATGCCAAATGTTGTCGTAGGTTGTAAAAAGTGTGACCATATCCTCTTTTAAGTGAGGTAAACTTGTATTTTGTGTGACTATTGTCCATGCAATGACCACTTTATTTTTAATTGTGTGTGGCTGATTGCAACAATTTGGTCACATGACGAGTGTCTTCTTGTGGGCATTGGTCACATAAAATTATGCCAAAATGTGGTCGTTGGTGTTAAAAAGTGTGACCATATGCTCACTTAAGTAAGGTAAACTTTTATTTTGTGTAACTATTGTCCATGCAATGGCCACTTTATTTTTATTTGTGTGTGGCGGATTGCAAACATTTGGTCACACAACGAGTGTCTTCTTGTGGGCTTTGGTAGCATAAAATTATGCCAAATGTGGCCGTAGGGGTTTAAAAGTGTGACCATATGCTCTTTTAAGTAAGGTAAACTTGTATTTTGTGTAACTATTGTCCATGCAATGGCCACTTTTTATTTATTTGTGTGTGGCTGATTGCAACCATTTGGTCATACAACGAGTGTCTTCTTGTGGGCTTTGGTCACATCAAATTATGCCAAATGTGGTCGTAGGTGTTAAAAAGTGTGACCATATGCTCTTTTAAGGGAGGTAAAGTTGTATTTTGTGTGACTATTTTCCATGCAATGGCCACTTTTTTTTATTTGTGTGTGGCTGATTGCAACCATTTGGTCTCACAACGAGTGTCTTCTTGTGGGCTTTGGTTACATAAAAATATGTCAAATGTGGTCGTAGGTGTTAAAAAGTGTGACCATATGCCCTTTTAAGTGTGGTAAATTAGTATTTTGTATGACTATTGTCCATGCAATGGCCACTTTATTTTTATTTGTGTGTGGCTGATTGCAACCATTTGGTCACACAACGAAAGTCTTCTTGCGGGCTTTGGTCACATCAAATTATGCCAAATGTCGCCGTAGGTGTTAAAAAGTGTGACAATAAGCTCTTTTAAGCGAGGTAAAGTTGTATTTTGTGTGACTATTTTCCATGCAATGACCACTTTATTTTTATTTGTGTGTGGCTGATTGGAACCATTTCGACACACAACGAGTGTCTTCTTGTGGGCTTTGGTCACATAAAATTATGCCAAATGTGGTCGTTGGTGTTAAAAAGTGTGACCATATGCTCTTTTAAGTAAGGTAAACTTGTATTTTGTGTGACTATTGTCCATGCAATGGCCACTTTATTTTTATTTGTGTGTGGCGGATTGCAAACATTTGGTCACACAACGAGTTTCTTGTTGTGGACTTTGGTCACATAAAATTATGCTAAATGTGGCCGTAGGTGTTAAAAAGTGTGACCATATGCTCTTTTAAGTAATGTAAACTTGTATTTTGTGTGACTATTGTCCATGCAATGACCACTTTATTTTTATTTGTGTGTGGCTGATTGCAACAATTTGGTCACATGACGAGTGTCTTCTTGTGGGCATTGGTCATATAAAATTATGCCAAATGTGGTCGTTGGTGTTAAAAAGTGTGACCATATGCTCTTTTAAGTAAGGTAAACTTGTATTTTGTGTGACTATTGTCCTTGCAATGGCCACTTTATTTTTATTTGTGTGTGGCGAATTGCAAATATTTGGTCACACAACGAGTGTCTTCTTGTGGGCTTTGGTAGCATAATATTATGCCAAATGTGGCCGTAGGGGTTAAAAAGTGTAACCATATGCTCTTTTAAGTAAGGTAAACTTGTATTTTGTGTGACTATTGTCCATGTAATGGCCACTTTTTTTTTATTTGTGGGTGGCTGATTGCAACCATTTGGTCACACAACGAGTGTCTTCTTGTGGGCTTTGGTTACATAAAATTATGACAAATGTGGTCGTAGGTGTTAAAAAGTGTGACCATATGCTCTTTTAAGTGAGGTAAACTTGTATTTTGTATGACTATTGTCCATGCAATGGCCACTTTATTTTTTTTTTGTGTGTGGCTGATTGCAACCATTTGGTCACACAACGAGTGTCTTCTTGTGGGCTTTGGTTACATAAAATTATGACAAATGTGGTCGTAGGTGTTAAAAACTGTGACCATATGCTCTTTTAAGGGAGGTAAAGTTGTATTTTGTGTGACTATTTTCCATGCAATGGCCACTTTATTTTTATTTGTGTGTGGCTGATTGGAACCATTTGGACACACAACGAGTGTCTTCTTGTGGGCTTTGGTCACATAAAATTATGCCAAATGTGGTCGTTGGTGTTAAAAAGTGTGACCATATGCTCTTTTAAGTAAGGTAAACTTGTATTTTGTGTGACAATTGTCCATGCAATGGCCACTTTATTTTTATTTGTCTGTGGCTGATTGCAACTATTTGTTCACACAACGAGTGTCTTCTGGTGGGCTTTGGTCACATAAAATTATGCGAAATGTGCCCGTAGGTGTTAAAAAGTGTGACTGTATGCTCTTTTAAGTGAGTTAACCTTGTATTTTGTGTGACTATTGTCCATGCAAAGGCTCCTTTATTTTATTTGTGTGTGGCTGATAGCAACCATTTGGTCACACGAGTGTCTTGTTGTTGACTTTGGTCACATAAAATTATGCTAAATGTGGCCGTAGGTGTTAAAAAGTGTGACCATATGCTCTTTTAAGTAATGTAAACTTGTATTTTGTGTGACTATTGTCCATGCAATGGCCACTTTATTTTTATTTGTCTGTGGCTGATTGCAACTATTTGTTCACACAACGAGTGTCTTCTGGTGGGCTTTGGTCACATAAAATTATGCGAAATGTGCCCGTAGGTGTTAAAAAGTGTGACTGTATGCTCTTTTAAGTGAGTTAACCTTGTATTTTGTGTGACTATTGTCCATGCAAAGGCTCCTTTATTTTATTTGTGTGTGGCTGATAGCAACCATTTGGTCACACGAGTGTCTTGTTGTTGACTTTGGTCATATAAAATTATGCTAAATGTGGCCGTAGGTGTTAAAAAGTGTGACCATATGCTCTTTTAAGTAATGTAAACTTGTATTTTGTGTGACTATTGTCCATGCAATGACCACCTTATTTTAATTTGTGTGTGGCTGATTGCAACCATTTGGTCACATAACGAGTGTCTTCTTGAGGGCTTTGGTCTAATAAAATTATGCCAAATGTTGTCGTAGGTTGTAAAAAGTGTGACCATATCCTCTTTTAAGTGAGGTAAACTTGTATTTTGTGTGACTATTGTCCATGCAATGACCACTTTATTTTTAATTGTGTGTGGCTGATTGCAACAATTTGGTCACATGACGAGTGTCTTCTTGTGGGCATTGGTCACATAAAATTATGCCAAAATGTGGTCGTTGGTGTTAAAAAGTGTGACCATATGCTCTTTTAAGTAAGGTAAACTTGTATTTTGTGTGACAATTGTCCATGCAATGGCCACTTTTTTTTTGTGTGTGGCTGATTGCAACCATTTGGTCACACAACGAGTGTCTTCTTGTGGGCTTTGGTTACATAAAATTATGTCAAATGTGGTCGTAGGTGTTAAAAAGTGTGACCATATGCTCTTTTAAGGGAGGTAAAGTTGTATTTTGTGTGACTATTTTCCATGCAATGGCCACTTTTTATTTATTTGTGTGTGGCTGATTGCAACCATTTGGTCACACAACGAGTGTCTTCTTGTGGGCTTTGGTCACATCAAATTATGCCAAATGTGGTCGTAGGTGTTAAAAAGTGTGACCATATGCTCTTTTAAGGGAGGTAAAGTTGTATTTTGTGTGACTATTTTCCATGCAATGGCCACTTTTTATTTGTGTGTGGCTGATTGGAACCATTTGGACACACAACGAGTGTCTTCTTGTGGGCTTTGGTCACATAAAATTATGCCAAATGTGGTCGTTGGTGTTAAAAAGTGTGACCATATGCTCTTTTAAGTGAGGTAAACTTGTATTTTGTGTGACTAGAGTCCATGCAATGGCCACTTTTTTTTTATTTGTGTGTGGCTGATTGCAATCATTTGGTCACACATCGAGTGTATTGTTGTGGCCTTTGGTAGCATAAAATTATGCCAAATGTGGCCGTAGGGGTTTAAAAGTGTGACCATATGCTCTTTTAAGTAAGGTAAACTTGTATTTTGTGTAACTATTGTCCATGCAATGGCCACTTTTTATTTATTTGTGTGTGGCTGATTGCAACCATTTGGTCACACAACGAGTGTCTTCTTGTGGGCTTTGGTCACATCAAATTATGCCAAATGTGGTCGTAGGTGTTAAAAAGTGTGACCATATGCTCTTTTAAGGGAGGTAAAGTTGTATTTTGTGTGACTATTTTCCATGCAATGGCCACTTTTTTTTATTTGTGTGTGGCTGATTGCAACCATTTGGTCTCACAACGAGTGTCTTCTTGTGGGCTTTGGTTACATAAAAATATGTCAAATGTGGTCGTAGGTGTTAAAAAGTGTGACCATATGCCCTTTTAAGTGTGGTAAATTAGTATTTTGTATGACTATTGTCCATGCAATGGCCACTTTATTTTTATTTGTGTGTGGCTGATTGCAACCATTTGGTCACACAACGAAAGTCTTCTTGCGGGCTTTGGTCACATCAAATTATGCCAAATGTCGCCGTAGGTGTTAAAAAGTGTGACAATAAGCTCTTTTAAGCGAGGTAAAGTTGTATTTTGTGTGACTATTTTCCATGCAATGACCACTTTATTTTTATTTGTGTGTGGCTGATTGGATGACCACTTTATTTTTATTTGTGTGTGTAAATAGTGTGACCATATAAATAGTGTGACCATATCCTCTTTTAAGTGAGGTTAACTTGTATTGTGTGTGTCTGTTGTCCATTCAATGACCACTTTATTTTTATTTGTGTGTGGCTGATTGCAACAATTTGGTCACATGACCAGTGTCTTCTTGTGGTCATTGATCACAAACAATTATGCCAAATGTGGTCGTTGGTGTTAAAAAGTGTGACCATGTGCTCTTTTAAGTAAGGTAAACTTGTAATTTGTGTGACTATTGTCCATGCAATGACCACTTTATTTTTATTTGTGTGTGGCGGATTGCAAACATTTGGTCACACAACAAGTGTCTTCTTGTGGGCTTTGGTACCATAAAATTATGCCAAATGTGGCCGTAGGGGTTAAAAAGTGTGACCATATGCTCTTTTAAGTAAGGTAAACTTGTATTTTGTGTGACTATTGTCCATGCAATGGCCACTTTTTTTTATTTTGTGTGGCTGATTGCAACCATTTGGTCACACAACGAGTGTCTTCTTGTGGGCTTTGGTCACATAAAATTATGCCAAATGTGGTCGTATGTGTTAAAAAGTGTGACCATATGCTCTTTTAAGTGAGGTAAACTTGTATTTTGTGTGACTAGAGTCCATGCAATGGCCACTTTTTTTTTATTTGTGTGTGGCTGATTGCAATCATTTGGTCACACATCGAGTGTATTGTTGTGGCCTTTGGTCACATAAAATTATGCCAAATGTGGTCGTAGGTGTTAAAAAGTGTGACCATATACTCCTTTAAGTGAGGTAAACTGGTATTTTGTATGACTATTGTCCATGCAATGGCCACTTTATTTTTATTTGTCTGTGGCTGATTGCAACCATTTGGTCACACAACGAATGTCTTCTTGCGGGCTTCGGTCACATCAAATTATGCCAAATGTGGCCGTAGGTGTTAAAAAGTGTGACCATATGGTCTTTTAAGCGAGGTAAAGTTGTATTTTGTGTGACTATTTTCCATGCAATGACCACTTTATTTTTATTTGTGTGTGGCTGATTGGAACCATTTCGACACACAACGAGTGTCTTCTTGTGGGCTTTGGTCACATAAAATTATGCCAAATGTGGTCGTTGGTGTTAAAAAGTGTGACCATATGCTCTTTTAAGTAAGGTAAACTTGTATTTTGTGTGACAATTGTCCATGCAATGACCACTTTATTTTTATTTGTGTGTGGCTGATTGCAACCATTTGGTCACATAACGAGTGTCTTCTTGAAGGCTTTGGTCTCATAAAATTATGCCAAATGTGGCCGTAGGTTGTGACCATATCATCTTTTAAGTGAGGTAAACTTGTATTGTGTGTGTCTGTTGTCCATGCAATGACCACTTTATTTTTATTTGTGTGTGGCTGATTGCAACAATTTGGTCACATGACCAGTGTCTTCTCGTGGGCATTGATCACATAAAATTATGCCAAATGTGGTCGTTGGTGTTAAAAAGTGTGACCATGTGCTCTTTTAAGTAAGGTAAACTTGTAATTTGTGTGACTATTGTCCATGCAATGACCACTTTATATTTATTTGTGTGTGGCGGATTGCAAACATTTGGTCACACAACGAGTGTCTTCTTGTGGGCTTTGGTAACATAAAATTATGCCAAATGTGGTCGTAGGGGTTAAAAAGTGTGACCATATGCTCTTTTAAGTAAGGTAAACTTGTATTTTGTGTCACTATTGTCCATGCAATGGCCACTTTTTTTTATTTGTGTGTGGCTGATTGCAACCATTTGGTCACACAACGAGTGTCTTCTTGTGGGCTTTGGTCACATAAAATTATGCCAAATGTGGTCGTAGGTGTTAAAAAGTTTGGCCATATGCTCTTTTAAGTGAGGTAAACTTGTATTTTGTGTGACTATTGTCCATGCAATGGCCACTTTTTTTTTATTTGTGTGTGGCTGATTGCAATCATTTGGTCACACATCGAGTGTATTGTTGTGGCCTTTGGTCACATAAAATTATGCCAAATGTGGTCGTAGGTGTTAAAAAGTGTGACCATATGCTTCTTTAAGTGAGGTAAACTTGTATTTTGTATGACTATTGTCCATGCAATGGCCACTTTATTTTTATTTGTGTGTGGCTGATTGCAACCATTTGGTCACACAACGAATGTCTTCTTGCGGGCTTTGGTCACATCAAATTATGCCAAATGTGGCCGTAGGTGTTAAAAAGTGTGACCATATGCTCTTTTAAGCGAGGTAAAGTTGTATTTTGTGTGACTATTTTTCATGCAATGACCACTTTATTTTTATTTGTGTGTGGCTGATTGGAACCATTTCGACACACAACGAGTGTCTTCTTGTGGGCTTTGGTCACATAAAATTATATCAAATGTGGTCGTTGGTGTTAAAAAGTGTGACCATATGCTCTTTTAAGTAAGGTAAACTTGTATTTTGTGTGACAATTGTCCATGCAATGACCACTTTATTTTTATTTGTGTGTGTCTAATTGCAACCATTTGGTCACTTAACGAGTGTCTTCTTGAGGGCTTTGGTCTCATAAAATTATGCCAAATGTGGTCGTAGGTTGTAAATAGTGTGACCATATCCTCTTTTAAGTGAGGTAAACTTGTATTGTGTGTGTCTGTTGTCCATGCAATGACCACTTTATTTTTATATGTGTGTGGCTGATTGCAACAATTTGGTCACATGACCAGTGTCTTCTTGTGGGCATTGATCACATAAAATTATGCCAAATGTGGTCGTTGGTGTTAAAAAGTGTGACCATGTGCTCTTTTAAGTGAGGTAAACTTGTAATTTGTGTGACTATTGTCCATGCAATGGCCACTTTATTTTTATTTGTGTGTGGCGGATTGCAAACATTTGGTCACACAACGAGTGTCTTCTTGTGGGCTTGGGTAACATAAAATTATGCCAAATGTGGCCGTAGGGGTTAAAAAGTGTGACCATATGCTCTTTTAAGTAAGGTAAACTTGTATTTTGTGTGACTATTGTCCATGCAATGGCCACTTTTTTTTATTTGTGTGTGGCTGATTGCAACCATTTGGTCACACAACGAGTGTCTTCTTGTGGGCTTTGGTCACATAAAATTATGCCAAATGTGGTCGTAGGTGTTAAAAAGTGTGGCCATATGCTCTTTTAAGTGAGGTAAAGTTGTATTTTGTGTGACTATTTTCCATGCAATGACCACTATATTTTTATTTGTGTGTGGCTGATTGGAACCATTTCGACACACAACGAGTGTCTTCTTGTGGGCTTTGCTCACATAAAATTATATCAAATGTGGTCGTTGGTGTTAAAAAGTGTGACCATATGCTCTTTTAAGTAAGGTAAACTTGTATTTTGTGTGACAATTGTCCATGCAATGACCACTTTATTTTTATTTGTGTGTGTCTAATTGCAACCATTTGGTCACTTAACGAGTGTCTTCTTGAGGGCTTTGGTCTCATAAAATTATGCCAAATGTGGTCGTAGGTTGTAAATAGTGTGACCATATCCTCTTTTAAGTGAGGTAAACTTGTATTGTGTGTGTCTGTTGTCCATGCAATGACCACTTTATTTTTATATGTGTGTGGCTGATTGCAACAATTTGGTCACATGACTAGTGTCTTCTTGTGGGCATTGATCACATAAAATTATGCCAAATGTGGTCGTTGGTGTTAAAAAGTGTGACCATCTGCTCTTTTAAGTAAGGTAAACTTGTAATTTGTGTGACTATTGTCCATGCAATGGCCACTTTATTTTTATTTGTGTGTGGCGGATTGCAAACATTTGGTCACACAACGAGTGTCTTCTTGTGGACTTGGGTAACATAAAATTATGCCAAATGTGGCCGTAGGGGTTAAAAAGTGTGACCATATGCTCTTTTAAGTAAGGTAAACTTGTATTTTGTGTGACTATTGTCCATGCAATGGCCACTTTTTTTTATTTGTGTGTGGCTGATTGCAACCATTTGGTCACACAACGAGTGTCTTCTTGTGGGCTTTGGTCACATAAAATTATGCCAAATGTGGTCGTAGGTGTTAAAAAGTGTGGCCATATGCTCTTTTAAGTGAGGTAAACTTGTATTTTGTGTGACTATTGTCCATGCAATGGCCACTTTTTTTTTATTTGTGTGTGGCTGATTGCAATCATTTGGTCACACATTGAGTGTATTGTTGTGGCCTTTGGTCACATAAAATTATGCCAAATGTGGTCGTAGGTGTTTAAAAGTGTGACCATATGCTCCTTTAAGTGAGGTAAACTTGTATTTTGTATGACTATTGTCCATGCAATGGCCACTTTATTTTTATTTGTGTGTGGCTGATTGCAACCATTTGGTCACACAACGAATGTCTTCTTGCAGGCTTTGGTCACATCAAATTATGCCAAATGTGGCCGTAGGTGTTAAAAAGTGTGACCATATGCTCTTTTAAGCGAGGTAAAGTTGTATTTTGTGTGACTATTTTCCATGCAATGACCACTTTATTTTTATTTGTGCGTGGCTGATTGGAACCATTTCGACACACAACGAGTGTCTTCTTGTGGGCTTTGGTCACATAAAATTATATCAAATGTGGTCGTTGGTGTTAAAAAGTGTGACCATATGCTCTTTTAAGTAAGGTAAACTTGTATTTTGTGTGACAATTGTCCATGCAATGACCACTTTATTTTTATTTGTGTGTGGCTGATTGCAACCATTTGGTCACATAACGAGTGTCTTCTTGAGGGCTTTGGTCTCATAAAATTATGCCAAATGTGGTCGTAGGTTGTAAATAGTGTGACCATATCCTCTTTTAAGTGAGGTAAACTTGTATTGTGTGTGTCTGTTGTCCATGCAATGACCACTTTATTTTTATTTGTGTGTGGCTGATTGCAACAATTTGGTCACATGACCAGTGTCTTCTTGTGGGCATTGATCACATAAAATTATGCCAAATGTGGTCGTTGCTGTTAAAAAGTGTGACCATCTGCTCTTTTAAGTAAGGTAAACTTGTAATTTGTGTGACTATTGTCCATGCAATGGCCACTTTATTTTTATTTGTGTGTGGCGGATTGCAAACATTTGGTCACACAACGAGTGTCTTCTTGTGGACTTGGGTAACATAAAATTATGCCAAATGTGGCCGTAGGGGTTAAAAAGTGTGACCATATGCTCTTTTAAGTAAGGTAAACTTGTATTTTGTGTGACTATTGTCCATGCAATGGCCACTTTTTTTTATTTGTGTGTGGCTGATTGCAACCATTTGGTCACACAACGAGTGTCTTCTTGTGGGCTTTGGTCACATAAAATTATGCCAAATGTGGTCGTAGGTGTTAAAAAGTGTGGCCATATGCTCTTTTAAGTGAGGTAAACTTGTATTTTGTGTGACTATTGTCCATGCAATGGCCACTTTTTTTTTTATTTGTGTGTGGCTGATTGCAATCATTTGGTCACACATTGAGTGTATTGTTGTGGCCTTTGGTCACATAAAATTATGCCAAATGTGGTCGTAGGTGTTAAAAAGTGTGACCATATGCTCCTTTAAGTGAGGTAAACTTGTATTTTGTATGACTATTGTCCATGCAATGGCCACTTTATTTTTATTTGTGTGTGGCTGATTGCAACCATTTGGTCACACAACGAATGTCTTCTTGCAGGCTTTGGTCACATCAAATTATGCCAAATGTGGTCGTAGGTGTTAAAAAGTGTGACCATATGCTCTTTTAAGCGAGGTAAAGTTGTATTTTGTGTGACTATTTTCCATGCAATGACCACTTTATTTTTATTTGTGTGTGGCTGATTGGAACCATTTCGACACACAACGAGTGTCTTCTTGTGGGCTTTGGTCACATAAAATTATGCCAAATGTGGTCGTTGGTGTTAAAAAGTGTGACCATATGCTCTTTTAAGTAAGGTAAACTTGTATTTTGTGTGACAATTGTCCATGCAATGACCACTTTATTTTTATTTGTGTGTGGCTGATTGCAACCATTTGGTCACATAACGAGTGTCTTCTTGAGGGCTTTGGTCTCATAAAATTATGCCAAATGTGGTCGTAGGTGGTAAATAGTGTGACCATATCCTCTTTTAAGTGAGGTAAACTTGTATTGTGTGTGTCTGTTGTCCATGCAATGACCACTTTATTTTTATTTGTGTGTGGCTGATTGCAACAATTTGGTCACATGACCAGTGTCTTCTTGTGGGCATTGATCACATAAAATTATGCCAAATGTGGTCGTTGCTGTTAAAAAGTGTGACCATGTGCTCTTTTAAGTAAGGTAAACTTGTAATTTGTGTGACTATTGTCCATGCAATGATCACTTTATTTTTATTTGTGTGTGGCGGATTGCAAACATTTGGTCACACAACGAGTGTCTTCTTGTGGGCTTTGGTAACATAAAATTATGCCAAACGTGGCCGTAGGGGTTAAAAAGTGTGACCATATGCTCTTTTAAGTAAGGTAAACTTGTATTTTGTGTGACTATTGTCCATGCAATGGCCACTTTTTTTTATTTGTGTGTGGCTGATTGCAACCACTTGGTCACACAACGAGTGTCTTCTTGTGGGCTTTGGTCACATAATATTATGCCAAATGTGGTCGTTGGTGTTAAAAAGTGTGACCATATGCTCTTTTAAGTGAGGTAAACTTGTATTTTGTGTGACTATTGTCCATGCAATGGCCAATTTTTTTTTATTTGTGTGTGGCTGATTGCAACCATTTAGTCACACAACGAATGTCTTCTTGCAGGCTTTGGTCACATCAAATTATGCCAAATGTGGCCGTAGGTGTTAAAAAGTGTGACCATATGCTCTTTTAAGCGAGGTAAAGTTGTATTTTGTGTGACTATTTTCCATGCAATGACCACTTTATTTTTATTTGTGTTTGGCTGATTGGAACCATTTCGACACACAACGAGTGTCTTCTTGTGGGCTTTGGTCACATAAAATTATATCAAATGTGGTCGTTGGTGTTAAAAAGTGTGACCATATGCTCTTTTAAGTAAGGTAAACTTGTATTTTGTGTGACAATTGTCCATGCAATGACCACTTTATTTTTATTTGTGTGTGGCTGATTGCAACCATTTGGTCACATAACGAGTGTCTTCTTGAGGGCTTTGGTCTCATAAAATTATGCCAAATGTGGTCGTAGGTTGTAAATAGTGTGACCATATCCTCTTTTAAGTGAGCTAAACTTGAATTGTGTGTGTCTGTTGCCCATGCAATGACCACTTTATTTTTATGTGTGTGGCTGATTGCAACAATTTGGTCACATGACCAGTGTCTTCTTGTGGGCATTGATCACATAAAATTATGCCAAATGTGGTCGTTGGTGTTAAAAAGTGTGACCATGTGCTCTTTTAAGTAAGGTAAACTTGTAATTTGTGTGACTATTGTCCATGCAATGGCCACTTTTTTTTATTTGTGTGTGGCTGGTTGCAACCATTTGGTCACACAACGAGTGTCTTCTTGTGGGCTTTGGTCACATAAAATTATGCCAAATGTGGTCGTAGGTGATAAAAAGTGTGACCATATGCTCCTTTAAGTAAGGTAAACTTGTATTTTGTGTGACTATTGTTCATGCAATGGCCACTTTATTTTTATTTGTGTGTGGCGGATTGCAAACATTTGGTCACACAACGAGTGTCTTCTTGTGGGCTTTGGTAGCATAAAATTATGCCAAATGTGGCCGTAGGGGTTTAAAAGTGTGACCATATGCTCCTTTAAGTAAGGTAAACTTGTATTTTGTGTGACTATTGTCCATGCAATGGCCACTTTTTTTTTTATTTGTGTGTGGCTGATTGCAACCATTTGGTCACATAACGAGTGTCTTCTTGTGGGCTTTGGTCACATAAAATTATGCCAAATGTGGTCGTAGGTGTTAAAAAGTGTGACCATATGCTCCTTTAAGTAAGGTAAACTTGTATTTTGTGTGACTATTGTCCATGCAATGGCCACTTTTTATTTATTTGTGTGTGGCTGATTGCAACCATTTGGTCACACAACGAGTGTCTTCTTGTGGGCTTTGGTAACATCAAATTATGCCAAATGTGGTCGTAGGTGTTAAAAAGTGTGACCATATGCTCTTTTAAGGGAGGTAAAGTTGTATTCTGTGTGACTATTTTCCATGCAATAGTCACTTTTTTTTATTTGTGTGTGGCTGATTGCAACCATTTGGTCACACAACGAGTGTCTTCTTGTGGGCTTTGGTTACATAAAATTATGTCCAATGTGGTCGTAGGTGTTAAAAAGTGTGACCATATGCCCTTTTAAGTGAGGTAAACTTGTATTTTGTATGACTATTGTCCATGCAATGGCCACTTTATTTTTATTTGTGTGTGGCTGATTGCAACCATTTGGTCACACAACGAAAGTCTTCTTGCGGGCTTTGGTCACATCAAATTATGCCAAATGTGGCCGTAGGTGTTAAAAAGTGTGACCATATGCTCTTTTAAGCGAGGTAAAGTTGTATTTTGTGTCACTATTTTCCATGCAATGACCACTTTATTTTTATTTGTATGTGGCTGATTGGAACCATTTCGACACACAACGAATGTCTTCTTGTGGGCTTTGGTCACATAAAATTATGCCAAATGTGGTCGTTGGTGTTAAAAAGTGTGACCATATGCTCTTTTAAGTAAGGTATACTTGTATTTTGTGTGACAATTGTCCATGCAATGACCACTTTATTTTTATTTGTGTGTGGCTGATTGCAACCATTTGGTCACATAACGAGTGCCTTCTTGAGGGCTTTGGTCTCATAAAATTATTCCAAATGTGGTCGTAGGTTGTAAATAGTGTGACCATATCCTCTTTTAAGTGAGGTAAACTTGTATTGTGTGTGTCTGTTGTCCATGCAATGACCACTTTATTTTTATATGTGTGTGGCTGATTGCAACAATTTGGTCACATGACCAGTGTCTTCTTGTGGGCATTGATCACATAAAATTATGCCAAATGTGGTCGTTGTTGTTAAAAAGTGTGACCATGTGCTCTTTTAAGTAAGGTAAACTTGTAATTTGTGTGACTATTGTCCATGCAATGACCACTTTATTTTTATTTGTTTGTGGCGGATTGCAAACATTTGGTCACACAACGAGTGTCTTCTTGTGGGCTTTGGTAACATAAAATTATGCCAAATGTGGCCGTAGGGGTTAAAAAGTGTGACCATATGCTCTTTTAAGTAAGGTAAACTTGTATTTTGTGTGACTATTGTCCATGCAATGGCCACTTTTTTTTATTTGTGTGTGGCTGATTGCAACCATTTGGTCACACAACGAGTGTCTTCTTGTGGGCTTTGGTCACATAAAATTATGCCAAATGTGGTCGTAGGTGTTAAAAAGTGTGACCATATGCTCTTTTAAGTAAGGTAAACTTGTATTTTGTGTGACAATTGTCCATGCAATGACCACTTTATTTTTATTTGTGTGTGGCTGATTGCAACCATTTGCTCACATAACGAGTGTCTTCTTGAGGGCTTTGGTCTCATAAAATTATGCCAAATGTGGTCGTAGGTTGTAAATAGTGTGACCATATCCTCTTTTAAGTGAGGTAAACTTGTATTGTGTGTGTCTGTTGTCCATGCAATGACCACTTTATTTTTATTTGTGTGTGGCTGATTGCAACAATTTGGTCACATGACCAGTGTCTTCTTGTGCGCATTGATCACATAAAATTATGCCAAATGTGGTCGTTGGTGTTAAAAAGTGTGACCATGTGCTCTTTTAAGGAAGGTAAACTTGTAATTTGTGTGACTATTGTCCATGCAATGACCACTTTATTTTTATTTGTGTGTGGCGGATTGCAAACATTTGGTCACACAACGAGTGTCTTCTTGTGGGCTTTGGTAACATAAAATTATGCCAAATGTGGCCGTAGGGGTTAAAAAGTGTGACCATATGCTCTTTTAAGTAAGGTAAACTTGTATTTTGTGTGACTATTGTCCATGCAATGGCCACTTTTTTTTATTTGTGTGTGGCTGATTGCAACCATTTGGTCACACAACGAGTGTCTTCTTGTGGGCTTTGGTCACATAAAATTATGCCAAATGTGGTCGTAGGTGTTAAAAAGTGTGGCCATATGCTCTTTTAAGTGAGGTAAACTTGTATTTTGTGTGACTATTGTCCATGCAATGGCCACTTTTTTTTATTTGTGAGTGGCTGATTGGAATCATTTGGTCACACATCGAGTGTATTGTTGTGGCCTTTGGTCACATAAAATTATGCCAAATGTGGTCGTAGGTGTTAAAAAGTGTGACCATATGCTCCTTTAAGTGAGGTAAACTTGTATTTTGTATGACTATTGTCCATGCAATGGCCACTTTATTTTTATTTGTGTGTGGCTGATTGCAACCATTTGGTCACACAACGAATGTCTTCTTGCGGGCTTTGGTCACATCAAATTATGCCAAATGTGACCGTAGGTGTTAAAAAGTGTGACCATATGCTCTTTTAAGCGAGGTAAAGTTGTATTTTGTGTGACTATTTTCCATGCAATGACCACTTTATTTTTATTTGTGTGTGGCTGATTTCGACACACAACGAGTGTCTTCTTGTGGGCTTTGGTCACATAAAATTATATCAAATGTGGTCGTTGGTGTTAAAAAGTGTGACCATATGCTCTTTTAAGTAAGGTAAACTTGTATTTTGTGTGACAATTGTCCATGCAATGACCACTTTATTTTTATTTGTGTGTGGCTAATTGCAACCATTTGGTCACTTAACGAGTGTCTTCTTGAGGGCTTTGGTCTCATAAAATTATGCCAAATGTGGTCGTAGGTTGTAAATAGTGTGACCATATCCTCTTTTAAGTGAGGTAAACTTGTATTGTGTGTGTCTGTTGTCCATGCAATGACCACTTTATTTTTATATGTGTGTGGCTGATTGCAACAATTTGGTCACATGACCAGTGTCTTCTTGTGGGCATTGATCACATAAAATTATGCCAAATGTGGTCGTTGGTGTTAAAAAGTGTGACCATGTGCTCTTTTAAGCAAGGTAAACTTGTAATTTGTTTGACTATTGTCCATGCAATGGCCACTTTATTTTTATTTGTGTGTGGCGGATTGCAAACATTTGGTCACACAACGAGTGTCTTCTTGTGGGCTTTGGTAACAAAAAATTATGCCAAATGTGGCCGTAGGGGTTAAAAAGTGTGACCATATGCTTTTTTAAGTAAGGTAAACTTGTATTTTGTGTGACTATTGTCCATGCAATGGCCACTTTTTTTTATTTGTGTGTGGCGGATTGCAACCATTTGGTCACACAACGAGTGTCTTCTTGTGGGCTTTGGTCACATAAAATTATGCCAAATGTGGTCGTAGGTGTTAAAAAGTGTGGCCATATGCTCTTTTAAGTGAGATAAACTTGTATTTTATGTGACTATTGTCCATGCAATGGCCACTTTTTTTTATTTGTGTGAGGCTGATTGCAATCATTTGGTCACACATCGAGTGTATTGTTGTGGCCTTTGGTCACATAAAATTATGCCAAATGTGGTCGTAGGTGTTAAAAAGTGTGACCATATGCTCCTTTAAGTGAGGTAAACTTGTATTTTGTATGACTATTGTCCATGCAATGGCCACTTTATTTTTATTTGTGTGTGGCTGATTGCAACCATTTGGTCACACAACGAATGTCTTCTTGCGGGATTTGGTCACATCAAATTATGCCAAATGTGGCCGTAGGTGTTAAAAAGTGTGACCATATGCTCTTTTAAGCGAGGTAAAGTTGTATTTTGTGTGACTATTTTCCATGCAATGACCACTTTATTTTTATTTGTGTGTGGCTGATTGCAACAATTTGGTCACATGACCAGTGTCTTCTTGTGGGCATTGATCACATAAAATTATGCCAAATGTGGTCGTTGGTGTTAAAAAGTGTGACCATGTGCTCTTTTAAGTAAGGTAAACTTGTAATTTGTGTGACTATTGTCCATGCAATGACCACTTTATTTTTATTTATGTGTGGCGGATTGCAAACATTTGGTCACACAACGAGTGTCTTCTTGTGGGCTTTGGTAACATAAAATTATGCCAAATGTGGCCGTAGGGGTTAAAAAGTGTGACCATATGCTCTTTTAAGTAAGGTAAACTTGTATTTTGTGTGACTATTGTCCATGCAATGGCCACTTTTTTTTATTTGTGTGTGGCTTATTTCAACCATTTGGTCACACAACGAGTGTCTTCTTGTGGGCTTTGGTCACATAAAATTATGCCAAATGTGGTCGTAGGTGTTAAAAAGTGTGGCCATATGCTCTTTTAAGTAAGGTAAACTTGTATTTTGTGTGACTATTGTCCATGCAATGGCCACTTTTTTTTATTTGTGAGTGGCTGATTGGAATCATTTGGTCACACATCGAGTGTATTGTTGTGGCCTTTGGTCACATAAAATTATGCCAAATGTTGTCGTAGGTGTTAAAAAGTGAGACCATATGCTCCTTTAAGTGAGGTAAACTTGTATTTTGTATGACTATTGTCCATGCAATGGCCACTTTATTTTTATTTGTGTGTGGCTGATTGCAACCATTTGGTCACACAACGAATGTCTTCTTGCGGGCTTTGGTCACATCAAATTATGCCAAATTTGACCGTAGGTGTTAAAAAGTGTGACCATATGCTCTTTTAAGCGAGGTAAAGTTGTATTTTGTGTGACTATTTTCCATGCAATGACCACTTTATTTTTATTTGTGTGTGGCTGATTGGAACCATTTCGACACACAACGAGTGTCTTCTTGTGGGCTTTGGTCACATAAAATTATATCAAATGTGGTCGTTGGTGTTAAAAAGTGTGACCATATGCTCTTTTAAGTAAGGTAAACTTGTATTTTGTGTGACAATTGTCCATGCAATGACCACTTTATTTTTATTTGTGTGTGGCTAATTGCAACCATTTGGTCACTTAACGAGTGTCTTCTTGAGGGCTTTGGTCTCATAAAATTATGCCAAATGTGGTCGTAGGTTGTAAATAGTGTGACCATATCCTCTTTTAAGTGAGGTAAACATGTATTGTGTGTGTCTGTTGTCCATGCAATGACCACTTTATTTTTATATGTGTGTGGCTGATTGCAACAATTTGGTCACATGACCAGTGTCTTCTTGTGGGCATTGATCACATAAAATTATGCCAAATGTGGTCGTTGGTGTTAAAAAGTGTGACCATGTGCTCTTTTAAGCAAGGTAAACTTGTAATTTGTGTGACTATTGTCCATGCAATGGCCACTTTATTTTTATTTGTGTGTGGCGAATTGCAAACATTTGGTCACACAACGAGTGTCTTCTTGTGGGCTTTGGTAACATAAAATTATGCCGAATGTGGCCGTAGGGGTTAAAAAGTGTGACCATATGCTCTTTTAAGTAAGGTAAACTTGTATTTTGTGTGACTATTGTCCATGCAATGGCCACTTTTTTTTATTTGTGTGTGGCGGATTGCAACCATTTGGTCACACAACGAGTGTCTTCTTGTGGGCTTTGGTCACATAAAATTATGCCAAATGTGGTCGTAGGTGTTAAAAAGTGTGGCCATATGCTCTTTTAAGTGAGATAAACTTGTATTTTATGTGAATATTGTCCATGCAATGGCCACTTTTTTTTATTTGTGTGAGGCTGATTGCAATCATTTGTTTACACATCGAGTGTATTGTTGTGGCCTTTGGTCACATAAAATTATGCCAAATGTGGTCGTAGGTGTTAAAAAGTGTGACCATATGCTCCTTTAAGTGAGGTAAACTTGTACTTTGTATGACTATTGTCCATGCAATGGCCACTTTATTTTTATTTGTGTGTGGCTGATTGCAACCATTTGGTCACACAACGAATGTCTTCTTGCGGGATTTGGTCACATCAAATTATGCCAAATGTGGCCGTAGGTGTTAAAAAGTGTGACCTTATGCTCTTTTAAGCGAGGTAAAGTTGTATTTTGTGTGACTATTTTCCATGCAATGACCACTTTATTTTTATTTGTGTGTGGCTGATTGGAACCATTTCGACACACAACGAGTGTCTTCTTGTGGGCTTTGGTCACATAAAATTATGCCAAATGTGGTCGTTGGTGTTAAAAAGTGTGACCATATGCTCTTTTAAGTAAGGTAAACTTGTATTTTGTGTGACAATTGTCCATGCAATGACCACTTTATTTTTATTTGTGTGTGGCTAATTGCAACCATTTGGTCACTTAACGAGTGTCTTCTTGAGGGCTTTGGTCTCATAAAATTATACCAAATGTGGTCGTAGGTTGTAAATAGTGTGACCATATCCTCTTTTAAGTGAGGTAAACTTGAATTGTGTGTGTCTGTTGTCCATGCAATGACCACTTTATTTTTATATGTGTGTGGCTGATTGCAACAATTTGGTCACATGTCCAGTGTCTTCTTGTGGGCATTGATCACATAAAATTATGCCAAATGTGGTCGTTGGTGTTAAAAAGTGTGACCATGTGCTCTTTTAAGTAAGGTAAACTTGTAATTTGTGTGACTATTGTCCATGCAATGGCCACTTTTTTTTTTTTGTGTGTGGCTGATTGCAACCAGTTGGTCACACAACGAGTGTCTTCTTGTGGGCTTTGGTCACATAAAATTATGCCAAATGTGGTCGTAGGTGTTAAAAAGTGTGACCATATGCTCCTTTAAGTAAGGTAAACTTGTATTTTGTGTGACTATTGTCCATGCAATGGCCACTTTATTTTTATTTGTGTGTGGCGGATTGCAAACATTCGGTCACACAACGAGTGTCTTCTTGTGGGCTTTGGTAGCATAAAATTATGCCAAATGTGGCCGTAGGGGTTTAAAAGTGTGACCATATGCTCTCTTAAGTAAGGTAAACTTGTATTTTGTGTAACTATTGTCCATGCAATGGCCACTTTTTATTTATTTGTGTGTGGCTGATTGCAACCATTTGGTCACACAACGAATGTCTTCTTGTGGGCTTTGGTAACATCAAATTATGCCAAATGTGGCCGTAGGTGTTAAAAAGTGTGACCATATGCTCTTTTAAGGGAGGTAAAGTTGTATTTTGTGTGACTATTTTCCATGCAATGGTCACATTTTTTTTATTTGTGTGTGGCTGATTGCAACCATTTGGTCACACAACAAGTGTCTTCTTGTGGGCTTTGGTTACATAAAATTATGTCCAATGTGGTCGTAGGTGTTAAAAAGTGTGACCATATGCCCTTTTAAGTGAGGTAAACTTGTATTTTGTGTGACAATTGTCCATGCAATGACCACTTTATTTTTATTTGTGTGTCGCTGATTGCAACCATTTGGTCACACAACGAAAGTCTTCTTAGGGGCTTTGGTCTCATAAAATTATGCCAAATGTGGCCGTAGGTTGTAAATAGTGTCACCATATGCTCTTTTAAGCGAGGTAAACTTGTATTGTGTGTGTCTGTTGTCCATGCAATGACCACTTTATTTTTATATGTGTGTGGCTGATTGGAACCATTTCGACACATGACCAGTGTCTTCTTGTGGGCATTGATCACATAAAATTATGCCAAATGTGGTCGTTGTTGTTAAAAAGTGTGACCATGTGCTCTTTTAAGTAAGGTAAACTTGTAATTTGTGTGACTATTGTCCATGCAATGACCACTTTATTTTTATTTGTGTGTGGCGGATTGCAAACATTTGGTCACACAACGAGTGTCTTCTTGTGGGCTTTGGTAACATAAAATTATGCCAAATGTGGCCGTAGGGGTTAAAAGGTGTGACCATATGCTCTTTTAAGTAAGGTAAACTTGTATTTTGTGTGACTATTGTCCATGCAATGGCCACTTTTTTTTATTTGTGTGTGGCTGATTGCAACCATTTGGTCACACAACGAGTGTCTTCTTGTGGGCTTTGGTAGCATAAAATTATGCCAAATGTGGTCGTAGGTGTTAAAAAGTGTGACCATATGCTCTTTTAAGTAAGGTAAACTTGTATTTTGTGTGACAATTATCCATGCAATGACCACTTTATTTTTATTTGTGTGTGGCTGATTGCAACCATTTGCTCACACAACGAGTGTCTTCTTGAGGGCTTTGGTCTCATAAAATTATGCCAAATGTGGTCGTAGGTTGTAAATAGTGTGACCATATCCTCTTTTAAGTGAGGTAAACTTGTATTGTGTGTGTCTGTTGTCCATGCAATGACCACTTTTTTTTATTTGTGTGTGGCTGATTGACACCATTTGGTCACACAACGAGTGTCTTCTTGTGGGCTTTGGTCACATAAATATATGCCAAATGTGGTCGTAGGTGTTAAAAAGTGTGACCATATGCTCTTTTAAGTAAGGTAAACTTGTATTTTGTGTGACAATTGTCCATGCAATGACCACTTTATTTTTATTTGTGTGTGGTTGATTGCAACCATTTGGTCACATAACGAGTGTCTTCTTGAGGGCTTTGGTCACATCAAATTATGCCAAATGTGGTCGTTGGTGTTAAAAAGTGTGACCATATGCTCTTTTAAGTAAGGTAAACTTGTATTTTGTGTGACAATTGTCCATGCAATGACCACTTTATTTTTATTTGTGTGTGGCTGATTGCAACCATTTGGTCACATAACGAGTGTCTTCTTGAGGGCTTTGGTCTCATAAAATTATGCCAAATGTGGTCGTAGGTTGTAAATAGTGTGACCATATCCTCTTTTAAGTGAGGTACACTTGTATTGTGTGTGTCTGTTGTCCATGCAATGACCACTTTATTTTTATATGTGTGTGGCTGATTGCATCAATTTGGTCACATGACCAGTGTCTTCTTGTGGGCATTGATCACATAAATTTATGCCAAATGTGGTCATTGGTGTTAAAAAGTGTGACCATGTGCTCTTTTAAGTAAGGTAAACTTGTAATTTGTGTGACTATTGTCCATGCAATGACCACTTTATTTTTATTTGTGTGTGGCGGATTGCAAACATTTGGTCACACAACGAGTGTCTTCTTGTGGGCTTTGGTAACATAAAATTATCCCAAATGTGGTCGTAGGGGTTAAAAAGTGTGACCATATGCTCTTTTAAGTAAGGTAAACTTGTATTTTGAGTGACTATTGTCCATGCAATGGCCACTTTTTTTTTATTTATGTGTGGCTGATTGCAACCATTTGGTCACACAACGAGTGTCTTCTTGTGGGCTTTGGTCACATAAAAGTATGCCAAAGTGGTCGTAGGTGTTAAAAAGTGTGACCATATGCTCTTTTAAGTGAGGTAAACTTGTATTTTGTGTGACTATTGTCCATGCAATGGCCACTTTTTTTTTATTTGTGTGTGGCTGATTGCAATTATTTGGTCACACATCGAGTATATTGTTGTGGCCTTTGGTCACATAAAATTATGCCAAATGTGGTCGTAGGTGTTAAAAAGTGTGACCATATGCTCCTTTAAGTGAGGTAAACTTGTATTTTGTATGACTATTGTCCATGCAATGGCCACTTTATTTTTATTTGTGTGTGGATGATTGCAACCATTTGGTCACACAACGAATGTCTTTTTGCGGGCTTTGGTCACTTCAAATTATGCCAAATGTGGCCGTAGGTGTTAAAAAGTGTGACCATATGCTCTTTTAAGCGAGGTAAAGTTGTATTTTGTGTGACTATTTTCCATGCAATGACCACTTTATTTTTATTTGTGTGTGGCTGATTGGAACCATTTCGACACACAACGAGTGTCTTCTTGTGGGCTTTGGTCACATAAAATTATGCCAAATGTGGTCGTTGGTGTTAAAAAGTGTGACCATATGCTCTTTTAAGTAAGGTAAACTTGTATTTTGTGTGACAATTGTCCATGCAACGACCACTTTATTTTTATTTGTGTGTGGCTGATTGCAACCATTTGGTCACATAACGGATGTCTTCTTGAGGGCTTTGGTCTCATAAAATTATGCCAAATGTGGTCGTAGGTTGTAAATAGTGTGACCATATCCTCTTTTAAGTGAGGTAAACTTGTATTGTGTGTGTCTATTGTCCATGCAATGACCACTTTATTTTTATATGTGTGTGGCTGATTGCAACAATTTTGTCACATTACCAGTGTCTTCTTGTGGGCATTGATCACATAAAATTATGTCAAATGTGGTCGTTGTTGTTAAAAAGTGTGACCATGTGCTCTTTTAAGTAAGGTAAACTTGTAATTTGTGTGACTATTGTCCATGCAATGACCACTTTATTTTTATTTGTGTGTGGCGGATTGCAAGCATTTGGTCACACAACGAGTGTCTTCTTGTGGGCTTTGGTAACATAAAATTATGCCAAATGTGGTCGTAGGGGTTAAAAAGTGTGACCATATGCTCTTTTAAGTAAGGTAAACTTGTATTTTGTGTGACTATTGTCCATGCAATGGCCACTTTTTTTTATTTGTGTGTGGCTGATTGCAACCATTTGGTCATACAACGAGTGTCCTCTTGTGGGCTTTGGTCACATAAAATTATGCCAAATGTGGTCGTAGGTGTTAAAAAGTGTGACCATACGCTCTTTTAAGTGAGGTAAACTTGTATTTTGTGTGACTATTGTCCATGTAATGGCCACTTTATTTTGTTTGTGTGTGGCTGATTGCAACCATTTAGTCACACGACGAGTGTCTTGTTGTGGGCTTTGGTCACATAAACTTATGCCAAATGTGGTCGTAGGTGTTAAAAAGTGTGACCATATGCTCTTTTAAGTAAGGTAAACTTGTATTTTATGTGACTATTGTCCATGCAATGACCACTTTTTTTTTATTTGTGTGTGGCTGATTGCAATCATTTGGTCACACATCGAGTGTATTGTTGTGGCCTTTGGTCACATAAAATTATGCCAAATGTGGTCGTAGGTGTTAAAAAGTGTGACCATATGCTCCTTTAAGTGAGGTAAACTTGTATTTTGTATGACTATTGTCCATGCAATAGCCACTTTATTTTTATTTGTGTGTGGCTGATTGCAACCATTTGGTCACAAAACGAATGTCTTCTTGCGGGCTTTGGTCACATCAAATTATGCCAAATGTGGCCGTAGGTGTTAAAAAGTGTGACCATATGCTCTTTTAAGCGAGGTAAAGTTGTATTTTGTGTGACTATTTTCCATGCAATGGCCACTTTTTTTTTTATTTGTGTGTGGCTGATTGGAACCATTTGGACACACAACGAGTGTTTTCTTGTGGCCTTTGGTCACATAAAATTAAGCCAAACGTAGTCGTAGATGTTAAAAAGTGTGACCATATGCTCTTTTAAGAGGGTTAAACTTTTATTTTGTGTGACAATTGTCCATGCAATGGCCACTTTATTTTTATTTGACTGTGGCTCATTGCAACCATTTGTTCACACAAAGAGTGTCTTCTTGTGGGCTTTGGTCACATAAAATTATGCGGAATGTGGCTGTAGGTGTTAAAAAGTGTGACCATATGCTCATTTAAGTGAGGTAACCTTGTATTTTGTGTAACTATTGTCCATGTAATGGCTACTTTATTTTTATTTGTGTGTCGCTGATTGCAACCATTTGGTTACACGAGTGTCTTGTTGTGGGCTTTGGTCACATAAAATTATGCCAAATGTGGTCGTAGGTGTTAAAAAGTGTGACCATATGCTCTTTTAACTAATGTAAACTTCTATTTTGTGTGACTATTGTCCATGCAGTGGCCACTTTATTTTTATTTATGAGTGGCTGATTGCATCCATTTGGTCACACAACTAGTGTCTTCTTGTGAGCTTTGGTCACATAAAATTATGCAAAATATGGCCGTAGGTGTTAAAAAGTGTGACCATATATGTTCACCCAATGACCACTTAAATTTTATGCACTATTTAATCACACAAATATTTAATCAAACAGTGGCCACAACGTGTGACCATATGATATATTTATTTATATAACACCACAAAAAAATGGAATATGTACATGTACAGTAATTGCATCAAATATTAAATAGGGTTGTAATGTAATGACTTTTGAGTCTTCAATCTGGTCTTTGTTTGCCTTTCCAAATCATGACTAGTCACACAAATCGATTTTTGGTTTTTCGCTTTCGTTTTACGTCTGGTGCAGCACAGCTGCCTTTTTTCCAGATTCTGGTGGCGTTACCTGTAGTAAGAAACAAGGCGTATATTTATGGAACACTTAATTAAAATGAAGAACTATATATATGTGTGTCTATATATATATATATGTGTGTATATATATATATATATATATATATATATATATATATGTGTGTAGCTAGCTAGGCAGATAAAATACCTCGTAACCATCATCAATAATCACTTTGTCTTTGGGCCATGCATAAAAACCACCTACCGCGTCTTTAGCTGTTATGAAACCATTGTTTCCATCGTCCAGAATACAAGCTGCATCCACTATCGATTGGTCAACGGACATTTTGTAGCAATCATCTGGGAGTGGTGTGTTATGGAGCATCAGTTTTTCATCTATCACGTAGACAGTACCCTTAGCAATGATTCTTGCCCTCTTTGTGTTCCACAGTATACAGTTGAACATCTAAAGAAAATGATAACGATTGTTATGTATTTATTTAAAATTTGTATGTATGCATGCATCAGAATTTGATTAAACTGAAGATCAATGTACGTATCAATATTTTGGATGAATACATTGTTGGGAAAATATCATGTAGTATAAATGTCAAGCTGCTAGTTGAGGTTTTCATGCTGTTAGCATACTTCTCGGGTGGTTACAATTCTGTAGCTGTTAGTTCAAGAAACTCAAGCTGCTAGAGTCAAATGATGAAGTTGCTTATTGATAATATCACATAGAATATAAAGATCAGAAGATTTGAAGATAACTCTCGAAGATAAATTGTTGTTTTACAAGGAATCAAATAGAATAGAAAAAATAGAGTAGACAGAAGTTCTCAATGTACACATGTAATATTTTGCTATTCTGTTTTAAGTTTTCCTAAGCCTCTAAGGTTGTAAAAGCCTAAGAACAGTCTGTGTTCTTCGTCTAATCAAAAGGAATAGAGGTTCTTGTGAAAGCTGCAATCATTCTGAATTTCAATATAAAGTTCTGAGTTTGAAAGTTATATACCTGCGGTTGTTTTGGCACTGTTCGTGAGTGCTGCCTCTTTTGCCTGGGTTTAGTATCCTTCGTGACTTGTGAATCAGGCGGCGTGCTGTTTGGCTCGCCAACAGATTTACCAATCGATGCCTATATATAAACTCGGTAAATTAATAAGTCATGTATATATGTAAAACTATTAAATCACAGTGAACTCGAAAATAATATTAAACTGATCAATTTAATTCAAATATTTGAATACTTGCATTTGTTTGTACAACTGGCTTTTCCTTCGCAAAATGGCCCTCATCCTCATGAGTCTTGGCAGCGTTAGGATTAACGACCAATGGTGGAGACACCACTGGAGACACTTGCAATAAAAATTAAGAAATGCATTTGTTAGTAAAATAAATGTATAAAATGTTAATTAGCATAATTAATACAATAAATGGTTTCCTCAGATTCTGGGGCATGAGTTGACAATGATTCTGGCTTCTCCTCTTGTGCATAATACCGAGCCATAAGTTGGTGAACCATTGCCTGTGTATCTTCCACTTTCGTTGTCAACAACCTTATCTGAAGTTCTTTATCTTCTAGTTCGCGTCTCAAATCAGCTTTACTTTCGCGTCTCTCAGCTTCACGTTCGCGTCTCTCAGCAGCAAGTGTTGCTTCAAGTAGTTTGACTCTCTCATCATCCGATGCTTTTTTCCGAGGAATATTAAAATATTTTTTTATTGTCACTCCGCTGGCCACTCCTCTTGCATATCTCGACTTTTCGGGACCAAATACCTTTGTCAAGGCATCTGTCCCGTCATCAACCATTAAGGTTCCGACTTTGATATTGTCCTCGGTGGCTCTCTGCATTAAAGATTCCAATAGGCAGTAAGTAATTTGTTTCATGAAAATAAGCATGAATATGTAAATAAATTATGTATTAGCATATATCTGTCAAGCATATACATATACATACATATATATATATATATATATATATATATATATATATATATATATATATATATATATATATATATATATATATATATATATATATATATATATATATATATATATATATACATATACATTTATACATCATCAAGAAGCATTAACTAAATAACAATACATTTATACATAAGTATATGCATACAATATAAACTAAAATTCTAAGTGGAACACTACCAAAAGGAATCACAATATTGGAATAAAATAAGTATTGCACAAATGGAACATGATGAGCCATGTATGTAACTTGTATCTTATATCTGAGTACCCATCATCAAGATGCCATTGTTGTGCACCAAAAGCAAAGGGCATCATAATCTACTCTTGACCGCCAAACAATCATTGACCCGTGCTTTTATTTTCCCTGCAATTGCTGTTGAGAAAATAAACTACAGATTAAAAATATGAATGGATTTAGTTGAACACAACATGAATATCACAGTTTACTTGCCTTCCAAAACTGCTCATATGTTGAAGTCAGAAAAACAATATTTGGATAAATTCAAGGCCAGTAACAAACCAGTAACAAACCTGAGCTATTTGCAAGTAAGCCATTCCCTACATACCTTGGGTTAAAAAGAGCACCACAAAATAAAATGGTTTCAACCTGATAGATACTAATGGTGCACATACTAAAGATTACAAAATCTATCTACTTACTAAACAATTATGTGAAGATTGGTCTTTTTCTCTAAAGATCCAAGATGGTTTACTGTATTTTTGTCGTTCAAATTCTGCAGCAAAAGAAATGCATCATATTGTATGAAGAGTTAAACCACAATAAAATCCACATGGCTGAATATGAACATATTATTATTCAGGTCATCGGGTGATTGAATAGCAATGAAATATATCCCGAACAAAAAACATTGTGGATGTTTTGTTCAAAACCAAAGCTTACTGGATTATTTCAGCATATGCTAATGAAAATCTGACAAGAAAGCTAACCACGGTAAGAATTTTCTTATAAAAAACAACTATTGGCTTGAAAAGCTATCATGTATGATGATGAAAATGCGCATTCTTCCAAAAGAACTCTATTTTATTGTTGTAATCCTTAATCAAGTGTTCTCTTGACTAAACCCGTGACGTATTAACCAAAGAAACGAAGTTATATGTTTACGAGTCATCTAAAAATTTATTGTACTGCTCGAAAATAAGTAGAACAAGAGGAATACCTTATACAAGTCAATCTCTTGCTGAGAAATTATCACGTCCAATCGGTTCACAATTGCATCCATGTAGAAAGATGAAAGGTGTTAATACAAAATAAAGTAGTGGTTATGCATCAACAAGCTAATTCTACAACAGGGTCGTCTTAAGTTAATCATTAGAAACACATTTAAGATCACAAAATAACAACATATCACATGTTTAGAAAGTAAAACCATTACAATTCATTAAATGTTATTAAAGAGTAAATAAGAAACCATGTGAAAAAAGAGAGACAAAAACACCATAACAGTTACATGGCAAAGCCAACTTTAAACCCAAATATAGCAAAGATAGCATAATGATTGAATCAATCAGATCCTACAGCATCAAGTAAATTTTGAAGGGCAGTCTTGTAAGACAGATTTTTCATTTAAATCATGATCAGATAGGAGATGTTAGTCCTAGGTTCATGTTAGTCCTAGGTTCATGGCTGCATGTAATCTGGAATCTGTACTCTTTGTTCTTTGGTTTAATTTGGAAATAATTAGTTTAAATGTTGAGTTAAAGAAGTCGAATAGAAGATTCAAAGCTATTAAAGAATTTATTCCAAATTTCATACCTACGCATGAGATATATATCCATATGATCATCATATAAGTAAAAAAAACAACTTATGATTATATAAATCTACCTCCTAAAAAGCAATTGCATGAGAAACCCACAAAAACAAATATCAAGAAAAACAAATTAAAACTATTACACATAAACTTTAAGTTGCAGTTGTTTTTAAGCTCAATTGCTGCTGAGTTTAGGCACAGGTTCGAAGGATCCTTGTAAGCAAATATGTTGTTGATATTTAAATGTTTGTTCTAGCAGAAATTCTGCTTGGAAATGGTAAAGGATCAGTTTTTTGTTGATCTTCTTTTCTATCAGTTTTACAAGGTCTAGTGTTGTATCTTACTACAAATGGTGATTCACTTAATAATGGTAGCAAATGACTTAAAATAGGTAGTAACGGGCATTAAAAAAATTTGGTTATCATCTTAATCTATAGGTCTAATTCTCCCTTTATCCTTCCTTCTTTGCTGCACAAAACAGAAAGTAACTCACCGTTCAATCATCCCTTAACTCACAAACAATAGTCCTTATCATGTATGCAGCAACAACAGACTCTTACTTAAAAGCAAAACAGAAGGCTGGTGAGTGTGGCGCTGTTGGGTCCGTCACTCAGCATAAAGCTGAGTCACCGACTGGTCTTCCTCTCTAACTTCCATTATCTATAGAGATTGAGTTTCGGTGTGCGGTGTGCTTATTGGTGACAGAAAAAAACAGAAAGAAAAAGATCCCAGTATCCAGGGGATATATACACACACACATGTGTGTTTTGGGAAGTGTTGTATGAGTGGGTGAAACACATGATATAAACATAGAACCTATATATATATATATATATATATATATATATATATATATATATATATATATATATATATATATATATATAGTAGTATACTCGCGCAAAGCAGCGGCGACGAAAAATTTTCATTTAATAAACGTAATTAAACAGTAGGAAACAATATAACTTGCAATTGAATTCTCTTCCTGTGATATTCTAGGTATAATTCAATCTAGAACTTTAAAAATCCAATCACAATTGATCATAAATCTATCAAAAATAACAAATAACAAAAATAAACATTGAACCGATTAAAAGTTATATTCTAGATATAATTCAATCTACGCATGCCATCGCCTCGTCTTTGCCCACTCCGACTACGTTCCCTAAATGTTATCGGATCCGCACTCATTAACTTCGCCTCTAGACAACCCCTCTCAGTGGCCGACCAAAGCCCTGCAGTGCTCCTTCCTACTCGTTTCTCTTCTTCCACAACCACCACCTTCAAACCCCCTTTGGTTTCATTCATACGAGACACCAGCACCGCCGCTGCTGTAGATCCCGCGAGCTTTAAACTCCCACCGATTCAACATACAAACTCAAAACATTTTGGCCTGCATGAAAGTATCTAAAAAAATAGTCGTAAACCATTGTATATGGTTGGAATTCAAAAATAGTCATGAAAAAACTAACCTTTGATTCACAGTGTACAAATCAAAAGTTAGACAAACCTTTGAATCACATGACCTATAGCAAACCGGCATTCACCTCAATATTTGTGAAAAATAATCACACAACTTATAGCAGTTGCACAAGGCCAAAAGCTCAGAGAATGGCGCCTGTAAAGTGGTTGTTATCAAATAATCTACTAAAAAAAATGAACACAAAAGTAAGTTCCAGATATTGTGATCATTTCCAGTTAAATAGATAATTGTGCGTTAGACCGAATCATGTGGATAAAATACTCATATACGAGCTAAAAGCCAATATGTGATATATCCTGCGAGACAATTCCTTCAAAAATGGCTGAAAATACAAACCTAAGTAAGAGTACATTACTAACAAAATTCAATGTATTTTGCTGGCTGATTTAGATAGAGAACCAGTGATGAAAACCCTTTTGCTTCCATTGAAAAATCAGGGAAACAAGCCTGTATTGGAAACCCATATATATAACATACCAAATATAACACAAACCACACAACTTAGACTATAGAAAAAGATTGTATGTGTTGAAAAATTCTCAGAAAACATAAGGGTGCGTTTAGTTAACGAAAACTAGTCATTTTTCGATTTCAGTTTTCAAGTTATAGTTTTTAGAAAAAAACAAGGGTTTCTATGAAAAGTGAAAACTTGTTTAGATGATGAAGTTTTAGTTTTAAGAAAAATAAGATGGGTGATTATAAAATAAAAAAAATAGGATAAGTGAT
>JAANYP010005438.1:0-15433 GCA_020465985.1 Centrapalus pauciflorus | reverse complement strand
GAATTTAATTTTGAAAATTTGAAAATTTCGAAAACCTTTGAATTAAATTCAACTTTTTCTACTTTTTCAACCTTTTTCCTAAGTAAAAGTAAAAATAAAAATAAAATTTAAAAATAAAATAAACTAAGATAAATTAAAGTAAAATTTGTGAACAAAAATTAAACTTAGACTAAACTACATTATTTAAAATTCACAACCTATACTAAACACTTAACAGAGTATTTTTGACGAGTATAGTCAAAGAAAGGTTCAATCAGATAGCGGCGTCAAATACGCACTTTCAGTACTTAACTTTCACACTTAGGAATTTTTTATTCCTTTGATTGTTTGTCGTGACATACATTTCTAGCCGATTGTTGGTATTATTTTCCCTTTAAACATGTTACATTTCGGAATATCCCTTGGCCTTTTTATTTATCATGAAATTATCTTACATCACTCATACATAGACATACTTTTATGATCAAGACATACACACAATGATTATAACTTTTTTGTATTTGCAAACTTTTTTTAAAAGGCAAACATCGGACACAGGTCTGTATTTACATACAACAAAGTGTCTTAGTTTGTCTTAAGGTTTATTTTGAAGCTAGCAAGACAGCGCTGACAGGTCTGTACTGACGTACAACAAAGCGACTTATCTTGCTAACTCGAATCAAAACAGAGGCAACAGGTCTGTACTTGCATACAACAGAGTTACTTGTTTTGAATCTCAACCCAGTATGATTTCTCTATCCTTTCCATTTTAAGATGTATCTGATGTTGCTATACATCCCCATAAAGTTTGCATACCTCATTTAGAATCAAAGTCTGTATGTCTCTAACATAAAAATAAGACCGATTGGTCATACATCTAAGTAAGTGACACGTTTGACTTTTTCTTGAATATTTTATTAGCCTTGAGACTCCTATATGTATTATGCCTACCAACATTGTTGGTACACCCTGTGTGCCGATAGCAGTCTAAGTGATATAGCATTTTGGTTTAAGTAATATTCAAAGTATTGGGATTTAACGAGTGTTTGATATATATGTTTATATATGTTTGATAGTTATTGATTATATGCTTGAACTTGATGTAATGAATTACAGGAAGTTCAAACATAAAGATCAAAGATAAAATCAGACATAAGTTAAAAACATAAAGTTCAAATATAAGTTTAATACGTGAAAGTCGAATTTAGAGTAAATTCGAATTCACAAGTAAACAGGATTCGAATCTGTCAGCAGATTCGAATGTGTTCCATTAGGCAGATTCAAGTTTGTCATGTGGACAAACTCGAATGGGCCTTGGGCCTGATTCGAGTTTGGCCCATGTCAAACTCGAATCCAAACTCGAATGGTCATCTATAATTACGGATAGACTCGAATTATTATTGGACTTTTGCAGATTTCGTGTGAGTTATTAGCAAAAGGCGATTTCGAGTTTATCAGCTTTGTGAGTGTTCTTTCGGAGAGAATCATCTGGTAGGTGCGTTCGTGTTCGTCCGTACAGCTTTTTGATAGTCTCCGTGTTCCGTGTGAGAGTTGTTTCCGTCAACCCGTTAACTAGGATTCCGCACTCGTTGACGGTCTCGCGTCTAGATAGATCTGTAGTGTGTAGACCTTACAAGTGGTATCAGAGCCAAAGGGGTGTTCTTCGTGTTCATCCTAGGTTTCTTGATGCTTTTGGACGGTTATTCTCTCAATTTTCATGTTTGTCAAGCTTACCAACTTGAGATCCGGGAAATACTTTGCTATTTTCACGTTTTTGATCGAAATCAATATTTTTCTTGCTAAAAATATTGACTTAATCTGAATAACGTTAAAAAATCCAGGTATTAGCCGTTTTTCGAGTTTGCGGTGCTCGAATCTGTAAGGAGTAATTAGGGTTTTTCTTAGTCTCGAGTCTAACCAAAAATTTCGCTCCTTTCGAGTTTGGATTCGAGTGTTTCGAGTTTAAAGGATTCGAGTTTGATTCGAGTTTGGACTAGAGTCGAATAGGAGCATTCGAGTTTGCTGCGATTCGACTTTGAGTGTTTCGAATTTGAGACCTTCAAATTTGATGATCTTCGAGTTTGTCACCTGTTTCGAATTTAATTGACTTTAAGGACTTAAGTCGAATTTAATCCCAAATAGGCTTAAACTTAATTATATTCAAATTTAACTAAATTCGAAAGAATTAACTTAACTTAATTTCGAATTAAATTTATTAAGTCAAAAATTCAGTTACTTTTGAAACAATGACAAATCTTCAAAGGTTTCTGGAAATGGATCATGAGGTTGGGAAAGCTAATACTCCGCCTAAGCTGATGAAACTTGAAGACTATTACTGGTGGATAGATCGGTTTGCCGATTTTGTGCGTTTCAACGACATGCGAATGTGGCTATGTATCGACGAGGGATACATTCCACCAACTGCTGAAGTTGAGGGAAGACAGAAGGTTGTCACCTATTCCATGAAGAAGGAGGATGACAAAAAGGTGTTTAAAGCTGAGAACCGCGCATTTGCTATAATACGAATGGCATTACCTCAGGACATACTACACACATTCCGCAATCAAAAGACATCTAAGGAACTTTGGGAGACGCTGGAAAAGAGGTGTGAGGGTAATCCGAGGGTTCGAAGGAAGCGCATGGAGTTGTTGAAACAACAATTTGCGATTTTCAAGGCTTTGAAGGATGAGCAGCTGGATGATACCATCACCCGCTTTTATCATCTACTGACAGAGCTGGAAAGTCACGGTATTGAGTATAGTGACACAGAAAAGAACAATAAGCTTCTTGATGCCATACCAGCCAAATGGGCGATGTACGTGGCTATGATCAAGCTTAATGAGGATAAGTATTATACTCAATCGTTGGAGGATGTAGTGGGAACACTGAGGGCTTATCATTTCGAGCTACTGAAGGCCGAGACAGATTACGAACAAATCCAAAATCCAGCCTTGTATTTTGGAAAATCAAAACCTTCAGGGGCAGCTGATATGAAGACTGCTACAGCGTTCTTCACCGGAGAAACGTCGTCACCAGCAGAGACTGACGATGCACAGAATAGAGCGTTCTTAGGGTTTGGGAGACCGGAAGAACAACAACCTCAGGCAACACAAGCATCAACATCTCAGGGATACTCTAAGATGCCCATGAGCGCTAAATCGGCCGAAGAACATTTGAATTTATTGGTGTCATTTGTGGCCGCATACGGGAACTGCGTTCAAGGGAAAATAAACGATCCTGCACTCTGGGATGAAGACTACGATCAGGTAGACCCTGACGATCTTGAGGAGATGGATCTCAAATGGCAACTGGCCATGGTAACCCAACGGGTTAAACGATTCATCAAACGGACTGGGAGGAATCTCAATATGAATAATAAGGGGATTGGCTTTGATAAGTCCAAGGTCAAATGCTATAACTGTCAAGGCTTGGGACACTTTGCAAGGGAGTGTCAGAGACCGAAGGTAGATAATTACCAAGGGCAGAATTAGCATCAAGGACAGTTTCAGAACCAATCTCAACAGAGATATCTTCCGAGTTCATCATCCAGTCAAGCCAACATAGCTGGTCTATTATCAAACGTCACATCAGACAGACAGATGGATGGTACTTACGACTGGAGCTCACATCCGGAATCTAACGCTAGAGCCTTTATGGCTGAGGTCACTGAGAGCGGATATGAAGGGGAAGAGCAGAACACAAGAGACAGCAGTCAACACGACAGCAGTCCGATATGGGTGGAGAAGTCGAATGATCAGACGCTTCTGGAGTTTGCCGCTCAAATGGCCAACGTCGAATCAGATCACACAAAGGTAAGTCTGAATTACTCTCTTTTCCATGAATTATGTGTTTTATATGTTATTTCTAACGACAGGTTGAACCTCGTATTAGAGTCACATAAAAATATATCTGCTCAAAATGAGTTATTAAAGACAGATAATGCTAGCCTGATTGATATTAAGCAAGATCTTAAGGTCAAGCTTAAGGCTGATGCACAAGATGTCATAGTTCTAAAAGACAAGCTGAGTGAGCAGTGTGTTAGATTAGAACTAATGTATGAGTATGTAGAGGCCTTGACCAAAGATCTTAAGACCAAAGAAGTAAAGCTAGTTGAATCTAAGGTGAAGGTAGCAGAGGCTAATAGTAAGCTAGAAAAGTTTAGGAACTCAAGTCTGAACCTAGGGAAAGTTTTAGATGCTCAACGCCAATCTAAAAAGCCTGTAGGTCTAGGATTTCATGAGATTCCTCCACCTTTTAATGCAAACTATGTGCCTCAACCTCAGGAGAAAACTGAGAAATCAGTAGACTTAGAGGAAATACCTGCACCAGTGTCTGAGCCTGTAAAAGAAAATACACCTAAGGTGACTGATACAAACGTCAAGATTAAGAAAGTCAAATTTGTGTCCTCCTCTAGTGAAACACCTATAGGAACACATAAAATTGATTTTAATGATCAAGATGATGAACCAGTCACTGAAGACACACAAAAAGAACCAGACACTAGTGAGACACCTAAGTCTAAGGGCACACAGAAGAAGTCCATTGACAAGATGTCCTGCTTTAGATGTCATGAAAAGGGGCATGTTGCTTCTAACTGTCCGCTTAGAAAAATTGACGTTACACCTAAGACTGGGAAGCCAACACAATCTAAGCCTTCAACAGGTGTGGCAAGCACCAGTAGTTCTCAGAGTACCGAGAAAACTGTGCAGGCTGCACCAAAACAAGTTGTGAAATAAATACCGGTGAAAGGTGGACCAAAAGAAGTGGTTAGGACTAATTCACCGAATCGAGTCTTTAATCAATCTCGGTATGGACCTCAACAACAATATAGGAGCACAACACCTAGCAGAGCATACACTCCAGTTAGGTCACACACTACTGTTAGACATCACACACCGGTTAGAGCTCAGGGATCTCAATCTGAAATGCAATATAATCGGAATTATTCAAGAGCTCCACAACAAATGCCTACTCAAAGGCAAAGAGTGAATTTACATCACTCGGCACCACAACAAACTCCTGTTCAATGACCCAAGTCACCTGAAAGGCGAGATGGGTATTTGAAAGAGTTTAAGTATGTGGACGAGAATGGTATAACCAAGTTAGTTATGGCTTGGGTTCCCCGTGATAACTAACCTATTTTCTTTCATGTGCAGGAGATAACCACCGGTCCAAACAACAAATGGTTCCTCGACGGTGGATGCTCCAGGCACATGACAGGGGAAAGAAGTCTCCTTACAGACTTCAGGGGTGGAAATCGGGGATTTGTATCATTCGCGGGAAACAAAGGAGGAAACATCACGGGTACTGGAGTGGTCACTAATGGACGATCAAGTTGGTTCAAGTTTATCACGTTGATAAACTGGTTCACAATCTCATTAGTGTATCTCAAATCTGTGACAAGAAGAATTCAGTGCTGTTCACTGACACTGAAGCGTTAGTGCTAAAACCGGGGTTCAAGATTCCTGAAGAGTGGATATTAATGCGGGCACCACGGAAGAATGACTTGTACATGCTCGATATGAACAAGCCGGAATCTTCGATGGGTCCGATCTGCTTATTGTCTAAAGCTTCGGAGACTGAATCGGTTTTGTGGCACAGACGCATGGCACACTTGCACCTAAGAAAAATGAACTATATAACGAAAAATGGGTTGGTGCAAGGTGTGCCTATGAAGAGTTTTCAGTTCGAGGACAAGTGTCTACCATGCAAGAAGGGCAAACAACATAAGAAGGCACACAAGTCCAAGACTCAGAACTCCATAACCTCTACATTCGATTTGTTGCATATGGATCTCTTCAGACCAATCAACAAAAGGAGTATAGGAGGTAGTTGGTACTGTTTAGTTATCACTGACGATTACTCACGATTTTCTTGGGTTTTCTTTCTAGGTACAAAGGACGAGACGGCTTCCAAGCTCATCGGGTTCTTAGACCAAGTGGAGAATTCCTATGGAACACGGGTTAAAAGGCTTCGTAGTGATAATGGAACAGAATTTAAAAACACTGTAATTGGTGTATATTGCCTATCAAAAGGCATAGTGCATCAATTTAGTGCACCCTATGAGCCACAACAAAATGGGGTGGCAGAACGAAAGAACAGGACATTGATTGAGGCTGCAAGGACTATGCTTTCGGATTCAAAGCTTCCTACCATGTTTTGGGGGGAGGCAGTGAACACCGCGTGCCATATTTTAAACCGAGTCCTTACAGTCAAATCTTTGAACAAAACTTGTTATGAAATTTTGAATAAACGCCCACCTAATTTAATTGGCTTCGAACCGTTTGGGGTACCATGTACTTTATTGCGAACAAAACATCAACCTAATTTGATGATAAGGCTGACGAAGGATACTTCCTAGGTTATGTGCCGAACTCACCAAACAAACGGGTTTTTAACAAAACGAATGGTACAGTTGAGATTGTGTATAACATTGAAGTCACAAGTTATACACATGAACCCCAAACAGGTCCGGAATGGATATTTGACTATGATAAATTGTTTGAGTCATTTAACATTCCTTTGGATGAAAATGCTGGTACAATCGAGAAGGACTTGGCGACATTGAATCTGAATGACGAAGGCCATACCTTTCCGAGGACTACTTTTCAATCCACATCCGACCCTACTTTAACTAAAGATGGGTCTCCAGAAGTTACGGATTCAGAAGCACCTTCAACTGAGAATCAAGCTCAGACAACAAATTCCAACTCTGAGGAAACTGTCCACGAGGAGGAAAATGTGGAATCTGAGGTTGTTCCCCCACTAGGTGAAATAGGATCTGACTTAGGAGATAATCTGAGAGTTGACAAGATAGAGACTTCTAGGATTAACAAGAACCATCTTATAGAAAGCATCATCGGAAATCCTAATGAGGGTGTGAGGACTAGGAGTAGTTTGAATAACAACACAGTGTTGTTGTCGATGATAAATGACTCTGAGGCCTATCATACCTGCCTATATTCTTGTTTCATCTCGCAAGTAGAGCCGAAAAATGTGCAAATGGCACTAAAGGATAACTCCTGGGTTGAAGCGATGTAGGAAGAACTGTCTCAGTTTAGGAAACTAGAAGTGTGGGAGTTAGTTCCATTACCTCGAGGAGAAGTTGCAATAGGAACCAAGTGGGTTTTTAAGTGCAAGAGAGATGATCGGGGTATAGTCACTCGCAACAAGGCTAGGTTAGTTGTAAAGGGCTTCAACCAAGAGGAGGGAATCGATTACAATGAGGTGTTTGCGCCAGTAGCAAGGCTGGAAGCCGTTAGGTTGTTTCTGGCTTTTGGTTCCTTCAAAGGCTTTAAGGTATATCAACTAGATGTTAAGAGTGCTTTCCTCTATGGGAAAGTGAAGGAACTGGTATATGTAGAACAGCCGCCCGGATTTACAGATCCAAATTATCCAGACAGAGTATATCGATTAGATAAGGCTCTGTATGGATTGCATCAAGCACCAAGGGCATGGTACGAGACTTTATCCAACCATCTGTTAGAGAACGGGTTTGAAAGGGGTAGGATAGATAGTACGCTGTTCGTTAAGAGAAAGGGATAACACTTCATCTTGGTACAAGTGTACGTCGATGATATCATCTTTGGATCATCAGACGAACAAATGTGCAAGGATTTTGAGAAGGTGATGAAGTCGAAATTCGAGATGAGTGCAATGGGTGAGTTGAATTTCTTTTTGGGGTTGCAAGTTGACCAGAAGAAGGAAGGAATGTTTATCCATCAGACGAATTATGTCTACGACATATTAGACCGCTTCAGGATGGAAGGGACGAAACTGACAGCCCATTTCAGCACACCGATTCAAGTGAATCACAATCTCGGACCGGGTACTGAAAGTGATACCGATGTGGATCCGACAATATATCGGGCCATGATTGGATCACTTATGTATTTAACTGCTTCAAGACCTGACATCATGTTTGCTGTATGTATTTGTGCTAGGTTTCAAGCTAATCCGAAGGAGATGCACATGAAAGCTGTGAAGCAGATTCTACGATACCTCAAGTCGAAACCGAAGCTGGGACTTTGGTATCACGCGGAGGGAGATCTAGAGTTGGAGGCGTTCACGGATTCTGACTACGGAGGATGCAGCTTGACGCGCAAGTCAACAACTGGAGGTTGTCAATTCCTAGGAGGGAGACTAGTTTCCTGGCAATGCAAGAAACAGACATCGGTAGCCGTGTCAACGTGCGAGGCCGAGTATGTTGCTGCTGGTAGTTGCTGCTCACAGGTTCTGTGGATACAACAACAATTGCGGGATTACGGTTTGGCTTACACTCACACTCCCATTAGGATAGATAACCAATCTACAATTGCTATAACAAATAATCCAGTTAAACACAGTAAAACAAAGCACATAGATATAAGGCATCATTTTATTCGTGATTGTGCTGAAAATAACTTAATCAAATTGGTAAAAGTGGCAACGGACGATAATAATGCTGATTTATTTACCAAAGCTTTTGATAAGTCACGGTTTGAATATTTGATTCAACTAAATGGAATGCGCAACCCCGAGTAAATTGAGCTTAGAATAATTTTTATTTCCTTTTATAGTTGTAGTCTTTCTTTCTTTTTATAGCAAGTTTGCTAATTTAGGATAGTTTCTATTTTTAGTAAGTTAGTAGGTTATATTATTTTCTTGATATTTCTTATGAAAAAACAAAATAAAAAGGAGAGAAAACCATAAAAAAATTAAAAAAAAAAAGAAGAAGAAGAGAATATCAGAAAAGGAGTTAAGCCTTAGATACATAGGTTCAAAGTGACGAAAATTAGCACAGTCGTTACAAACTCTAAGTGTTTAGGCTTTCACACATAATACACCTGAAATTCTAAGCCTTATACTTTATTTTAGTTTGATGTGTTGGTAGGCATAATACATATAGGGAGTCTCAAGGCTAATAAAATATTCAAGAAAAAGTCAAACGTGTCACTAACTTAGATGTATGACCAATCGGTCTTAATTTTTATGTACGAGACATACAAACTTTGAGTCTAAATGAGGTATGCAAACTTTCTGGGGATGTATAGCAACATCAAATACGTCTTAAAATGGAAAGCATAGAAAAATTATAAGGAATTGAGAGTCAAAAACAAGTAACTCTGTTGTACGTAAGTACAGACCTGTTGCCTCTGTTTTAATTCGGGTTAGCAAGATAAGTCGTTTGTTGTACGTCGGTACAGACCTGTCACCGTTGTCTTGCTAGCTTTAAAAAAAAAAACCTTAAGTCAAACTAAGACACTCTGTTGTATGTAAATACAGACCTGTGTCCGATGTTTGTCTTTTAAAGAATGTTTGCAAATACCAAATAGTTAGAATCATTGTCTATATGCCTTGATCATAAAAGTATGTCTATGTCTGAGTCACATAAGATAATTTCATGATAAATAAAAATGCCAAGGGATATTCCGAAATGTAGCATGTTTAAAGGGGTAAATACCAACAATCGGCTAAAAGTGTATGTCACACCAAACAATCAAAGGGATCAAAAATTCCTAAATGTGAAAGTTTAAGTACTGAAAGTGAGTATCTGACACCGCTATCTGATTGAACCTTTCTTTGGCGATGCTCGTCAAAAATAATGTGTTAAGGGTTTCGCATAGGTTGTAAATTTTAATAAATGTAGTTTAAGTCTAAGTTAAATTTTTGTTCAAAATTTAAAAAAAAAAAATTTTCTTTTTTTCTTCTTTTGATTTTGATTTTGATTTTGATTTTGATTTTTATCTTATTTTATTTTATTTTTAATTTTTACTTAGGAAAAACGTCAAAAATTACTGAGGGTGCATTCATAGTTGAATAAAATAAACATTGCGTGAAAATCGTGTGCTTAGGGTAAAAGATTTGGCATGGTTTATTCCGTTACACGCTAAGGTTGAAAAGGTTGAAAAAGTTGAATTTATTTCAAAAGATTTTCGAAATTTTCAAAGTTTCAGGGGTGAATTCGAGTTTAAGGTAAACTCAAAAATAGCAGATCTCGAATCTGTCAGTAGATTCGAAAGAGTCATTAGATTCGAAGGTTGGTGGTATAAATAGGTCAACAGTGATGTTCATTAATTCACCTGTTTTCGAATCTATTCTATCGAGTTTGTCAAGGCGATTTCGAATCTATCTTCGAGTTTGTCGTTTTCGATATATCAACTATTTGTCAAGTTTCTGTCCGTGTGGGTTCGATACTACCCGTAGATCTAGGAATAACCAAGTTGATTGCACAAGATTTAGGTTGTATTATACTCCAGTTAGGCCAAAATCATTGAATTTTGAAGGTTTATTGGTAGAAAACTTGTTTTTCAAAATTACAAAGTTTGGACCGGTAAAAAGTCAAATTTAATGCAAATATCTTTGATTAGAACCTAGTAGGACTAATGGATGTGATTTTCTGAGTCCAAAATGGTTAAAATCATGGATTTTAGTGATAATGTGGACCGACTCATTCGAATCTGTTCATGGCCAGTCTCGAGTTTGTCAGTAAACTCGAGAAGGTCATTAAACTCGAATGGGTCATCAAACTCGAATATTTGGTCATTCGAATCTGATTTTCGAGTTTGTCATTTTATTTGAATTATTTAATTTAAATGTTAAATTAAACTTGTAGAAATTCATAAGTGTTGGATTATGTCCTTATACAAGTTCAAAATAAAACAAATTTGAATTTAAACAAGTTTATTAATCTTTAATATTTCTAATATTTTATTTGATATGTTGTGCAGACATGGCGGATAGAGTATTTGTTCCGAAGCATAATATGGTCATTTCCCCGGACCAAAGCTTTTGATAAGTCACGGTTTGAATATTTGATTCAACTAAATGGAATGCGCAACCCCGAGTAAATTGAGCTTAGAAGAATTTTTATTTCCTTTTATAGTTGTAGTCTTTCTTTCTTTTTATAGTAAGTTTGCTAATTTAGGATAGTTTCTATTTTTAGTAAGTTAGTAGGTTATATTATTTTCTTGCTATTTCTTATGAAAAAATAAAATAAAAAGGAGAGAAAACCATAAAAAAAATTAAAAAAAAAAGAGAATATCAGAAAAGGAGTTAAGCCTTAGATACATAGGTTCAAAGTGACGAAAATTAGCACAGTCGTTACAAACTCTAAGTGTTTAGGCTTTCACACATAATACACCTGAAATTCTAAGTGTTATACTTTATTTTCGTTTGATGTGTTGGTAGGCATAATACATATAGGGAGTCTCAAGGCTAATAAAATATTCAAGAAAAAGTCAAACGTGTCACTAACTTAGATGTATGACCAATCGGTCTTAATTTTTATGTACGAGACATACAAACTTTGTGTTAGATTTATTATTTCGATCCTAGGAGTTATTTTGTAATATTTATTTTCATTGTAATTTGTCTTGTATTTATTTCTATGTATTTCATGTCTATGTAAAAGTGTAGGGGCCATTGTTGCCAAGTGTTGTAACTTAATTAAAGGAGCCTATAAAAAGGCTCCTAGGGTTACTTTTGAGAAACACACGGTTGACCTTCAATTTGAATATTCATTACAGCCGCCACTGTTCCATCAAGAGTCTTCAAACATTCATCTTGTCTTCTTCTTTATTAAACACATTTATTGAGCATGGTTTCTTCATGTGTTTGATGAGAAAAACGTTAAGGTGCTGAATACATTCGGGATTTCATATTTACAATTGGTATCAGAGCCAGAGGGGTGGATTTCAACTGATTACTTACGGGTTCTGCTGGGTTGTTCATGTTCTTCGAGTTCTTCAATATTCAACCGGTTAGATCTTCATTTTCCATGGTTTTTCTTGTGTTATAATGGTTCTATAAACATCACATTATCATTATATACTGATTTTAAACTCATTTACTTCCATATCTTTGTTAAAATCATCAAGAATCGACCATTTTGAAGCTTGAAAATATGGGTTTTTTAAGTGGGTTTTTCATGTGTTCATGCTAATTTTAAGTGTTTTCTAGGTTGTTTTAAATCACCAAAAGTGTTTAAAATAGTTTATAAATCATTTAGAACTGTTTTTAGGCATTAAAACTGATAAAAATCGAATTCTGTCTTTCTGCCTTAGAAAAACGTAAAAACCTACTGTATTTCGGATTACATACTGTAGCATTTCGGACCACATAGGCACCGAATTCGGACCTCACACTCATCCTAATTCGGACCACACTTAGGTGAATTTCGGACCCACATAAGCCAATTTCGGACCATAATTCGGTCACATCCGAATTTCGGACCATCCGAAGTTCTGGAAAGGCTTTCCATTTTTCACTTATTGGGACTTGTTCTAAAAAAAAATTTTTCAAATTCGGACCACACCATTTCGGACCATCCGAATTCGGTCCTCTGTCCCTATTTCGGAACCATCATATTTCGGCCACTTCACTGTTCATCCGAATTCGGTTCATCCGAATTCGGTCCATAGGTCCATCCGAACTTAGGTCATCCGACTTTGATTCCCCCAAGTACAACTGTTCATCCGAATTAGGACACTCATCCGAATTAGGACCTTCATCCGGATTACTATTCATCCGAAATTGGCACATCCGAAGTCTAGTCATCCAAAATCAACCCATCCGACCCACTATTCATCCGAAATCACTTCATCCGAATTCGATCCATCCGAATTCGGTTCCTCCATCCGAATCACTGTTCATCCGAACTCAAGCATCCGAATTCAGAACACTCTGGTTTCAGTCCAACCCATCCGTGTTCAGTTTCCACCTCTAAGATCTCCATATTCTTAATCAGCACCAATACTCATAATGTCTCGTGAAGCTCTTGTACTCGGATCTGAGAACAGACCACCTGTTCTCTATCCTGATGAGTACGAACAATGGAAAGCCCGGTTCCTGAAATTCGTTGGAATGCAACCTCTCGGGAATCTGATGCTTCAATCGATATCTAAAGGACCCGTCATCTACTATAGAGAGATTCCTGCCAGACCCGAGGCTGATCCTCCTGTCCTAGCCTCAAAAGTTGAAAGAGAGCCGGCAAATGAAGCCGAGAGGGATCGCCAGCACGCTGATAAGAGGGCAGAATATCTAATTTATCAAGCCCTCCCTACTGATATTTTGGTAGGTGTAGACAGTAAAATGTCTGCAAAAGAAATGTGGGACGAGCTGGAAATCCAAATGCTGGGGGCAGATCTTGATGATCGTGCCAATATTGAAGAGGCGAAGGCAAAGTTTTCAGAATTCCGCGCCAAAGACGGGGAATCTCTGCAATCCACGTTTACCAGGTTTTGTGCAGTCCTTAACGAATTGAATAAACTGCACATCAAGAAGGATCGGGATGACATAAACATCCAATTCTTTGCCGCCTTAGCCCCCGAGTGGCAGCTTGCATGTAGGGCAACAAAAAGAGTTCTGAACATTCCTGAGGTATCCATAAATGTCGTCTTTAAGGAGCTTAAGAAATATCAAGGGGATGTGGATCAACAGAAGCTGATGGCAAATCAATTGGCCTCTCTACTGCTATCAGCCAACACAGGGTTGAAACCAAATGATTCCCTAGCCTTGATCACCAACACGCAGATTCCAACACCATCTTTTGCTCCTGGTTCTTCATCATCTCAGTACAGGTATGCTTCTCCTCCTCGTGAGGTCTATGATGAGGAGGAAGCCACGATCCAAGAACAGATTGCCTTGTGGACCAACCGTCTCCAACAACGACGGTTCTCCAACAAGACCAACAACCAACTCCGATATGACACTGGTCCTCGGAGGTACTCAGATGACAGGAGGGATGACCGCCGCGATGACTATCGCAGAGATGACTACCGCAGGGATGACAGGGATGATCGCCGGTATGATGACAGACGCGACTATCGCGATGATCGCCGTTATGAAAGGCGTGACGAAAGGCGAGATGACAGGAGAGATGACAGGAGAGATGACAGGCGGGACGATCGAAGGGATGATCGTCGGGATGACCGCCGGGACAGAAGGCGTGATGATAGCCGTGAGCACCGCCGGGCCGACAAAAGGCCGGCGAAAAGAAGAGAGGAGAAGCCAAGAGCAGACGAGCCAAAGGCCACTGATGAACGTCTCTGCTACAAATGTGGCAAACCGGGCCACTTTGCTAGGGAATGCAAGAACAATTTTGAGAGAGACGTTGCGTATTACGAAAGAAAGCTCGAGGCTGCAAAGAAGAAATCGGATGCGTTGGCCCTCGTCGCCCAGGAGGACTACTGGGATGCTGAAGATTCAGAAGACGAGGATGAAAAGGGCAAGAATTGCTATATGGTTGATCGTCAGGGGTTGGAGATTTGTACTGATGTCACTGCTGCAATTTCAGACACTGCTGCTGAGGGGGAGACAATGAAACATCCACCAGCATGTCTGATGGCTACAACCGACGATCCCGAATGCTCCACATCCGGTTCAGAGTCCAGTGAAGTAAATTCCTATTACATTCCTGCACATGTAAATAAATTATTTGTAGATAATGAATGTACACTACACACACAAATACTTGATCTACAAGATAGATTAAAAGCTGAAACTGCGAAGTGTGTACAGGCTGAACATCAAGCTCATATTTTGAAAGAATCATCTGAATTATATCATGCAAAATGGTTAACTAATCATAATGTTATAAAACAGATGTTGTTAGAAAAAGTAGATGTTCAGGATAGGAATATATACCTTGAATCTTGCATGGAAACGCTTTCAAAAGAAAAACTCTCTTTAAAAGAAGAAATTTCTGTTCTTACAAAACAATTAGATGTGGTAAATATGGAAAATATAGACAGTTTAGAAAAATACAAAATGATTGAAGAAGAAAGGATAAGTTTGTACGCAAGAATAAAGACGCAAGAATAAAGACCTTTGACGATGCATTTTTGAAAAGGGGTCAAACAGAACAAACTATCCATTTAAATCAGCCCAAAGAAACTACGTTTTACCATTCTAAACAGGGAATTGGTTTTAAAAATCCTAAATATTTGGAAAAAGCACAAAATGTCTTACCTGTATTTTATGACATGAATTATATGGGAGCCGGTATTAAATCTTTCTTTTTTGAGTCATCAAAAGAAGTTTTAAACCAAGAAAATGAGAAACGTGTTGCGCGTAAAGATAAAGAAATTTCTTTTCATTATGAAGCACTTAACGAGAGTTATTCTTCTAGAGTACCCACTTTAGAGGAAGATCTCTCGTCAACTTATTCAGAAACTGAATTGAACACTGAAACTGAAAAATCAACTCCTCAACTTTATATTCCTGCAAAAGTTCTTCAACAACAAATCATTGTTTTAGAAAAGGAATTGAAGTCATCTCAAGAGAAAGCACTTGATCTTCAAGATGCTCTTCTTAAGAGAGAAGAAGAATTGATAAATCAATCTTTTCAACAAACTGTGGAAGTCACTGTCAACAGAGAAAATTTTGAAATAGTTTCACAACAATTAAAAGATCTTTCAAAACAACAAACACTTTCTCATTCTCTAAAAATTCCATGTATGTCATCAGATAAAGG
>JAANYP010005437.1:118484-135489 GCA_020465985.1 Centrapalus pauciflorus | reverse complement strand
CCTCCTCCATACAACAACAAGTACATACATCCAATGAGTGAGGTTGCTGATAGACTTGTCAATGAACCACTAGATGAGTCTATGACTATTGTAGATCCTATCCTTGATAACAGTCCTGAATTAAAAGAAGATAAGAGTCAAAATAGAGACTGTGACACAAAGAGTGCACCCATAGAAGTCCAAGTTCCCAATAAGAAAGGAAAAGAGAAGATGAGTGTATGCAATGCTACTCCTCAAGTTTCTGTACATTCTAACTGTAACACTGCATCTTCATCAAAAGGAACTAAAAGAGGTAAAACTGTTTCTATCTGCACATGCCAAAAGCATGGTGTTCAAAAGTTTCCTAAACAACAGCAGGTAAGAGGAAACCAGAGAAACAAGAACCAGAAATGGACAGAAAAGTCTGGTGTTCCAATTCAAACTGTCAAAAGATGCTTTCACTGTGGAAGGAAGAATCACTTAGCCAAGGATTGTTTTTACAAACCAGCTGTTGCAAAACAGACTGTGCATCACACAAAATCAAATCCTAATCAGGCAAAGCACTCAAAAGTGAAACCTTCCACAGCAGCTCCAAAGAGAACAGTTGATCACAGATTCTCAAAAGTTAATAAAAAACAGTCCACACATCAAAAACAAGTTTTGGCAAAGCCTAAATCAAGTTTTAAACAAATATGGTGTGTCAAGGACAAATCTGTTGCTCAAACTGCTAATGCAAAAGATCAGACTGCTAAGTCAAAATCTGATGCTGTTAGTGCAAAAACTGAAACTGTTAGCACTACAAACACAGCTCAAGCTGCTGGGCATCAATCTGGAGCTGCTAGTGAATTATCTGAGACTGTCAGAAGAAAAGATGATCAAAATAGTTGGATACCTCATATTATCACTAAATACTCTCCAAAGACTCCATCAGTTGATCTCACTAAATATAAGAAGTCAAAGACTCCATCAGTTGATCTCACTAAATATAAGAAGTCAAAAACAGTTTTTAGTTATGTCAATGTACAAGGCCAACCCAAAACCAATTTGGTTTGGGTTTACTCCACTACTAACTAAGCTGTTATTTGTGCAGGGCAAGCACAGGTCTCCTCATAGATCAAGATGGCATCTGGACAGTGGATGCTCTAGGCACATGACAGGCAATTCTGAATGCTTGTCAAATTTCAAAGGTTTTGATGGAGGTTTTGTTGCATTTGGAGGCAACTCAAAAGGAGGTAAGGTTACAGGTAAAGGTACTGTTAATGCAGGCAACATGACATTCCATGATGTTCTGTATGTTGAACAGCTTAAGTACAATTTATTAAGTGTCTCTCAAATCTGTGACAAACAAAACACTGTTTTGTTCACAGATTCTGAATGCATTGTTCTCTCTAAAGATTTCAAAGTTCCTGAAAATCTTGTTTTACTTAGAACACCAAGAAAGGACAATGTTTACTGCCTGGACACAGATCTTTTACCTAAGTCAAATACTTTAAGCTGTTTAATATCCAGAGCATCATCAAATGAGTCTGCTCTTTGGCATAGAAGGATGTGTCACATGAACTTCAAGTCCATGAATATTTTAGTCAAAAAGAATCTGGTAAGAGGCTTACCACAAAAGGAGTTCATCTGTGATGATCACTGTGTAGCATGCCTTAAAGGTAAGCAACACAAAACTTCTCATAAGGCCAAAGAAGTAAATTCAATCTCATCTGTTCTTCAGTTGCTACATATGGATCTATTTGGTCCAACTTCTGTTTTGAGTTTGAATAAAAGGGCTTACTGTTTGGTCATTGTTGATGATTTCACCAGATTTACTTGGGTTTACTTTCTTAGGTCCAAAGATGAAACTGCTGAACTAGTTAAGTCTTTTATCCTTAAGATAGAAAACCAATCCAATTCCAAAGTTAAGGTGATCAGATCAGACAATGGAACTGAATTTAAAAATCTCATTCTAAACAGTTTCTGTGAGTCCAAAGGTATTGCTAGACAATACAGTGCACCAAGAACACCACAGCAAAATGGTGTAGCTGAAAGAAAGAACAGAACATTAATTGAGGCTGCTAGAACAATGCTAGCTGATTCAAATCTGCCAATGACTTTCTGGGCAGAAGCTGTTAATACAGCCTGTTATGTTCTAAATAGGGTTCAAGTAGTTCAATCACAAGGGAAAACTCCCTATGAGTTATTCCATAACAGAAGTCCCCTAATAGCTTTCTTCAAGCCCTTTGGATGCCCATGTACTATCCTTCACACTAAGACTCACTTAGGGAAGTTTGAAAGTAAGGCAGAAGAAGGATTCTTTGTAGGATACTCAAGTCAAAGCAAAGCCTATAGAGTATACAACAGTGTGTCTAAAACAATTGAAGAAAGTGCCAATGTTGAGTTTAATGAAAATACTGCTAATATCAAAGGCACTGGTCCTGATTGGTTGTTTGATTTAGATTCACTAACAAATTCTCTGAGCTTTGTTGAGTATACTGCAGAAACTGATGCATACAGGGTTGAAGCTGCTAACACGAATTCTCATGCTGCCAATACAATTTCTCATGCTGTTGGCACAAAGTTTCAGACTGCTGCAGATTCAACAAGTTGGGATGATTTCACCACTCTACCACTTCTGTCTTGTGATCCTCCAGGGGTCCTGAATGATACAAATCCAGACACTGAAGTGCCACTCCAAAGTTCTGAAAGAACAGCTCCAACACAACAGGAAACAGTCCCAGATTCAAGTCAAGCTGTTTCAGAACCTGAACCATTCACTGGTCTTAATGGAGATGATACAAATCTTGGAACTTCTTTTCAAACAGAGAGAGAGCCCACACTAAGAGTTCACAAGTATCACCCTCTCAATCAAATACTGGGTGATCCAAGCACTCTTGTTCAAACAAGGAAAATGGTTCACAATGAGACTGCTGCTGCTGAACAAGCAGTTTCTGAATTCAGTGTAGCTGCTTTTGAACATGCCTGTTTCATGTCTCAATTGGAACCTAAAAAGGCATCAGAAGCATTAAAAGATTCATCCTGGATTGAAGCTATGCAAGACGAGCTTTTACAGTTCAAAATTCAGAATGTATGGACTCTGGTGGATCTTCCTAAAGGAAAAAGAGCAATAGGTACAAGATGGGTGTTCAGAAACAAGAAGGATGAGAGAGGGATAGTCATCAAGAACAAAGCAAGACTAGTAGCACAAGGGTACACTCAAGAAGAGGGAATAGATTATGATGATGTCTTTGCTCCAGTAGCAAGAATTAAAGCCATCAGACTATTTCTAGCATATGCAAGTTTCAAAGGATTTAAAGTGTATCAAATGGATGTTAAGTCTGCTTTTCTGTATGGGACAATTGAAGAGGAAGTATATGTGTGTCAACCTCCTGGTTTTGAAGACTACAAGTATCCAGACAAGGTGTACAAGCTAGACAAATCTCTCTATGGTCTTCACCAAGCCCCCAGAGCATGGTATGACACACTGTCATCATATCTTCTACAGAATGGATTCAAGAGAGGCACTCTGGACAAAACACTCTTCACTAAATCCATCAAAGCTGAGATTCTACTTGTCCAAATCTATGTTGATGACATCATCTTTGGCTCAACTAATGATAGTTTGTGCAAAGAATTTGAGGCCCTAGTGCACAAAAAGTTTCAAATGAGTTCAATGGGGGAACTCACATTCTTTCTAGGGTTGCAGGTTAAACAGAAGTCTACTGGTCTATTCATAAGTCAATCAAAGTATGTCAAAGACATATTGGAAAAGTTTGGCTATCAAGACACAAAAGTTGCAAGCACTCCAATGGATCCTCATAAACAGCTCCATACAGACAAAGATGGCATAGATGTGGATATTCATCTATACAGATCCCTTATAGGATCTCTCATGTATCTTACATTTTCTAGACCTGATATAATGTTTGCTGTCTGTGTGTGTGCTAGGTTTCAATGCTCTCCAAAGGAATCTCACTTGGTTGCTGTTAAGAGAATCTTTAGATATCTTAAAGGCCAACCACATTTAGGTCAATGGTATCCTAAAGACTCTCCTTTTGAACTAACTGCTTATTCTGACAGTGACTATGGTGGATGCAACATTGACAGAAAATCCACAGCTGGTGGATGCCAATACTTAGGAGCAAGACTGGTCTCCTTGCAATGCAAAAAGCAGACAACAGTATCCACATCATCTACTGAAGCAGAATACATAGCAGCTGCAAGCTGCTGCTCCCAGGTAATGTGGATTAAATCATCTAAGAGACTATGGTATGAATTTCTTATCCACTCCTATTTATATTGACAATTCAAGTGCAATTAGCATTGTGCAAAACCCAGTGAAATTCCCAAAAACCAAGCATATAGAAATCAGGTTTCACTTCATCAGAGATTGTAAGGAAAAGAAGTTAATCCAAGTTACCAAAATACATACAGATGATCAGCTAGCTGATCTATTTACAAAACCTTTTGATGTGGGAAGGTTCACTTTCCTAATATCAAATATTGGTATGGTAAACATGGATTAATTGGTTTTCATTATTATCGACTCAGTATGCTAATTTAAGGGGGAGACACTGTTCCATTGAAAAGTTGCACAATTTTACACTAACAGCATGAGTATTTTCTCATGCTGCTAGTTCATTTTCTCGGACTGCTAGTTATTTTCACTTGATCTGTCAAAGTGTGCAGGGTATTTGGGTAATTTCTCAAATGTGTGCGCGGGACCCAACCTTTCCGAAACCTTTAAAGGTCCCAGCTTCGTTCAGTTGTAACTACCAGTTACATATTCTTCTTCCACGACCTCTTGCTTTCTCTCTGAACGAATCACACATTCTTCTTTCAAACCCTAAACCATCGTTTCTTCATCAATGGAGTTTGTAAAAGAGAAACACTCGCTTCCATACACCCTAAAACACTCTGAACTTCAACCGTTTCATGCAATGATGGATTTCCTCAGGCACTCCCATATTCATTATGCCCTAACCATAAACCCTACTATATACATCTCCCATATAGAACAGTTTTGGAACCATGCATCTGTTCAAACCATCAATGGAGTGCCTACCCTGCTTTCCAAGATTGATGGAACTAATATCCATATCACTGAGGAATCCATCCGACATCACTTGCATCTACAAGATGCCTCAGGTATGACCGACCTATCCCTTCAAGCTTTACATTTTGGTCTTCAAAATATTGGTTATAGGGGCCCTGCTGATTCTTTTACTTTTCTTAAGGCACATTTTTCTCCTAAATGGAAATACCTTGTGCACATTATTCAGCAATGTTTAAGCCCCAAAAGAACTGGTTGGTCTGAGTTTTCTTCAAATATTGCCACTGCCTTAGTGTGCTTTTCTACTGGCCAACAATTCAATTTTTCTAACATGATTTTTCAGGGGATGTTAAGGCATCATTCCCTAAAGAATGGGAAATTTTTGATGTATCCTAGGTTTTTGGCAGAAATTATTGCACACACCTGCACAGCTTCACATTTACATAAACGGATACATGTTTCCCATAGGCACTCACTGTCTTCAATCAAAAGGCTATTAAAGCCAAGTGCCAATTTTGTAAGCATAGATGTTCCATTGCCTTCTGCAATGATGAACATCATTCCACGAAACAGAGGAGAGGGTCTTGAGCAGGCTCAGCCTAATAATACTGCTACAACCCCAAGACCCCAACCCACTCCTCATGATACAAATATTCCCTCTGATCCTTTTGTACAGCCAACAAGCCCACTCAGAAACATATACAAAAGAAAAAGGGGACCAGGAGCTCCTTCCTCCTCCTCCCATCAGCAAGAGCCATATATCCCTGTGCAGGAGGATACTCCTGCACAGAATATCCAAAGGGAACCACTTGAGGAAACTCCCATCCTCTCTCAGGAGGTGAACGTCTCTTCAGAGATGGTTCATATGGGTTCTGTGGCTGGCACTACTGATGTCTCTGCACAAGAGGCACAGGACAGTGCCAACATAGCTAAGACCACGCCCATGGCAACAGCAAGTGTGCAAACACAAGCTGGAAGTCCCCAGAACCAAGAAAAGAGGGGCCCAGAAGTTTCTACCTCTGGTCTAAATGTCAGTGATAGATCACAAGCACCTCATGTGTAAACTGATCTTGAGGCTAGTCTGCAACAAATGCTCTTAACGGATCCCAGACTCAAACCTGTTGTAGCTATGTTGGACCATCAAATGTCCATCATTGCTGCACAGGGGGCTCAAATTTTTGCTCTCAAGCAGGCAGATGCTGCTCAAAATAAGCGAATGGATTATCTTCACAGAGGCTTCACACTCTGTGGAAATAAAATTATGAAGTTAGAGCAGATGATTCAAACCCAAGGAGCACAGGTTGTGGTTTCTTCTGACCAAACCAATGCTTCCAAAAAGGGGGAGAATCAGGAGGTTCCCACATCAGTCCAAGCAGCTCCAACAACAACAGTCCAAGCAGCACCAACAGTTCCAGTTTCTAGGCTAGCAGTCCCAACAGCTTCTCAAGCTGTTAGCCTAGAAACTCAAGCTGTTCCTTCAAAAGCCACTGGAGTTGTGATCAGAGAAGGAATTCAAGCTCCATCAAGCACAGTCCAAGCTACAACATCTGCTACAAAAGACAAGGGCAAGGGCATTCTCATTGAGTCTCCAAAGCATAAATTTTCCTCAAAAGAAGCCCAAATTGCCTTTGATGCTGAAGTTGCCAGAAAAATAGCAGAAGAACAAGACAAAGAATTAGAGCAGCAAGCCCAATACCCAATGGATGATGATGAGACTTTAGGTGATTACTTAAAGGGGTTTGTGGTCAAGCAAGGAGCAAGGAAAAGAAAGATGCCAACAGGGCACTCCAAGGCTGAGCATAGAAGATTTCTTATCAATTTTGCCTTTGCAGCAGGTATTCCAAAGAAAATGGCTCAGTCCATGTCTACTGAAAGGCTGCAGGAGATTCATGATAAGGAGATGGACAAAAGACAGAGAACAACAGTCTCTCCAGAAGCTCAACCATCCCAAGAAGTCCAACCAACAACCCAATCAGTCCAAACTGAAGCTGGTGCCAGTGCACTTACTCCCACTGATCAAGCAGTTGTCCCTATTCCTTCATCGGTTAAGAGAGTGCTCTTTGAGCAACATTTGCAAAAGGCTATGGAGATAGAGAAGTTGATTGATCAACATGATTTCACAAAGCCTCAAATCAACTACTGGTTTGCTAAGTCACTGATGAAAGAGATTTAAGGGTCAAGTTTGTGATAAGGAGAGAGTCTAGACCAGAAGAGGAGTTTGATACATTCTGGCAAATGGTTCATAAGCTGACCAGGGATGAATTGATAAAGATGTACAACATAGGATCTGTATCTCAAGTTAGATCTGCTCTTCCACAAGTAAAACAACTCATCAGAGATCTAAGTTCAGTTGCTGATTCTGAGTTTGCAAGACAAGAGATAGAAGATGCTGAAAAGAAAGGGAAAAAGATCAAGCAGATTGATCTGTTTGTCAAATTAAAGACATTCAGAATCAAATTCACAGATGGGTCTGGTATTTTCTTCAATCTTGAGTATTTCAATTTTTCAAAAGATATGCTGCTGAAAATCAAATCAGCTAGAATATCTTGTGATAAAGAAGAGATGAAGAAAGAATTTTTGAAGGCTATAGATCATAAGCTTACACAGTTGTGAGTTTTTGAAAGCCTTGGTTTGTAAATAACAGTTTACTTATTTATTTCCATGTTTTTATAGAACTTAAAGTCTTGTAAAGAATTTAAGTTAGGGGGAGATTGTTGGGAAATAGTTTAAGTACATTCAAGCTGTTAGTTAGACTTCTCAGACTGTTAGTAGATTTTACATGTAAATACAAAGTTCATGCTGCTAGTTGAAGAAACTCGAGCTGCCAGTGTAAAAGTTCAAGCTGCCAGAGCAAATCAACTCGAGCTGCTCAGTTCATGCTGTCAAGAGATTCAAGCTGCTCAACAGTTTCATAAACAGAATGTGCTGATTTCCAGGAAATATATCTACACGAAGATTCCAGCATATCTACTATCAGAGAAGTCATAGTCCTTCAAGGAAACAAGTCCAAAAAGCAATATAAATAGACAGAATAGGTTTTCTATTAAATAGGAGTTTTCTGCATGTTTTTAAGTCTGTAATTGCTTCATTGGTTAAGTTTTCTTAAGCCTCTAAGGTTGTAAAACCCTAAGAACAGTCTGTGTTCTTCGTCTAATCAAACAGATTAGAGGTGATTGTAATCATTGAATTCAGCAATACAAACAGTCTTGATTACTTCTTATGTTTTATGCTTCATTGGTTCTGAAAGTTTTTGTTAAAATAATTAAGTGTTATTCCGCAAACTTATTAATTAAACTTTGATTTAAAGCAAGATTATTGATTTACTCTGATAAATTTCAAATCAGTTAATCTTGGTTATTCAGTTTTAGATCCTGACATTCTCTCCTCCTAGCAACCCGAATCCATATATCAGATGGATTTTTCCTGAAAATAAAGAATACATGCAATGAAAATCTATAGGCATTTAAACATATCCATCACAAATTAACATGCAAACCGTATTCTGAACCAAGATGTTCAGATAACATGATGATTTTAGACCGGGTCCTGAGTTGAGTGCACAGAAGCCAAACATGTCGGTTTAAGCACAACCGACAAGCAGAAGAATGGGTCCTAGCCTATGCTAACTAGAAGCCAATTCAATGAAGTTCGGGTGTTGATCAGAAGTAACCAAGAACCATCTGTATTAAAATCACACAACTTTGGGTACCCGATCTTAAGATGGGTCCTTTTGAGTTAGGTGTTCCAGGTGAATATGGCACGTGTACAGTCTTAGGAACCCATTTAGTAGTTATGTGTGAACCAAATGCAAACCCTTTTGGAATCCATTGATAATTGGATTTAACAGGCTTTGGAACCTTATGCGATGAAATTACCTTTGCTTTTTGACTTTTTAAGACTTGTTTAACTTTTGCTTTGGTTTTAGGCCTAGGCAAAGTACAAGTCTCAGTTTTTGTGGAGGCCTTTTCGAATTCTCTTAGCAGGATAAGGCACAAAAGAACTCATTTTAGGTACTTGACATCTAAAACAAGTAGGACATAATTTAAACAAGTCACTAAATGAATACTTTAAACAAGAAATATAATCTGATACATCATTACAAATATTGTTTTCTGAGATTACATGCAACCTATCTCTAGAAACAAATTCATTTGGCATAATAGCCTTCTTCACAAAAAACACTTGAAAAATCTTGCATAGACGTTTTGGGCACTCTTCTCACATGATCTGTAGGAACAAAACAACGAGAGTCAGTACGCATGGAAGACATAGATTTTGAAGATATTTCTTTTTCTTGTTGAGTGGGTTTCTTAGAAGACTTGGATTGAATCTGAGTCATCTTTGAAACCTTAGCTTTGAAAGGTTTTGAACACTCACATTTAATACTGATAGAAAAAATTTTATCTTTGGCTTTACCATTTTCAGACGATATGAGTGGGATTTTGATAGGGTGAGAAACTTTTGGCTCTTTTAAACTTTCTGAAACCATGTCAAATTTTTCTTTGTAGACAGTTAATTCTACCGTTTGTTGAAAACTTTGGTTTGCCAATTTTTCCTCACTCTTAAGAAGAGCTTCTTGATAATCAAGGGCTTTCTTTCGAGTTGACTTTAATTCCTTTTCAAAAACTTTGATTTTATGTTGAAGAACTTTTGTAGGAATATAAAGATGAGGGATTGGTTTGACTGATAAGCTTTCATTTCAGCCTCTAAATAACTAGACAAGAAATCTTCCTCTAGAGTTGGTACTCTATAAGCATCACTCTCGTTTAGCTCTTCATATTTAAAAGATGTTTCTTTTTCTTTATTTTCATTTTGTTTTTCATCCTCTTGGGTTAAAATTTCTTCTGATGATTGATAAAGGAAAGATTTCAACCCAGCACCCATATATCTCATCTCATATAAAATAGGTAAAACTTGTTGAACCTTTTCAAAATATTTAGGATTTTTAAAACCAATTCGTTGTTTGGAATGATAAAACCTAGTTTCTTTGGGTTAGTTTAAATGAATAGTTTGTTGTATTTGACCCCGTTTTAGAAATTCATCATCTAAGGTCTTTATGCGAGAGTACAAACCTACTCTTTCTTCTTCTATCATTTTATATTTTTCTAAGATATGTATGTTTTCCGTACTTACAGGTCTCTAATTCTTTTGAAAAAACAAATACTTCTGATTTTGAAGAGTTCTTTTCATTTGATAGTTTATCCATACAAGATTCAAGATACATATTCCTATCCTGAACATCTACCTTTTCAATTAGCATCTGTTTTTTCACGTCATGATTTGTTAACCACTTATTTTGATATAACTAAGATGATTCTTTTAAGGTTTGGGCTAGATGTTCAGCCTTGACACACTTTTCCATTTTTGCATTTAATCTAGCTTCTAGATCAAGTATTTGTGTGTGCAAGTTACACTCATTTTGTATAGATAAATTATTTACATGCTTTGGAATGTAAAAGGAATGTACCTCATTTGCCTGAGAATCTGACGTGGAACATTCTAAATTCCCGGACCTGGCCATCAGACATGCTGGTGGATCTTGTTATGTCTCCCTCTCAATAGTCGTGTCTGATTCTGAATATGATGTTGGTACATCCCGTGTGACGATAGCAGTCTAAGTTGTCTTACATTGTGATTTTGCATATGTTTGGTATATATATATTATATATGATTGATGTTTATCAGTGTTTATATGTTTGAACTTGATGTAACGTATTACAAGAAGTTCAAACATAAAACTCAAAGGTAAAATCAATCATAAGGTAATATTATAAGTTTCATCACTTAAGTGTTTAAGTGTAAAAGGCTAGATTCGAATTTCTTAAGGGGATACATTCGAATCTGAGATAGATTCGAATGAGTCCATAGATTCGAATATAGGTTAGATTCGAATCTGTCAGATGGACAGATTCGAATGGGCCTTAGGCCAGATTCGAGGTTGGCCCACAACAAACTCGAATCAGGGTCTATAATTAGGGATAGACTCGAATGATTAGCAGACCTTTGGCAGAATTCGTGAGGAATTAAGCAATAGGCGATCTCGAGTTTATCAGCTAGGTGAGTCCCGTTTCGGAGAGAATTAGTACGTAGGATCGTTCGTGTGTCGTTCGTTCAGCGTCTAATAGTCTCCGTGTTTCCGTTGGTTGAGAGTTGTCCGTCTAACCGTCAACGAGGATTCCGCACTCGTTAACGGATCCGCGTCTAGATAGATCTTGCAGTCGGTAGACCTTACAAGTGGTATCAGAGCCTACGGAGTGTTCGTGGTGTTCTTCGTGTTCATCAGATACATTCTAGGTTTCTTGACGCTAGTTGGACGGTTTTTCTCTCAAAAACGTGTTTTTGAGTTTAGCAAATTCATATTCGGGAAACACTTTGTGGTTTTTCACGTTTTTGGTCGAAATCATTATTTTTCATTTGAAAAATAGTGATTTAATCTGTAAAACGTCAAAAAATCAAAGTGTTAGCCGTTTTTCGAGTTTGCGGCGCTCGAATCTATAGGGGTAATTAGGGTTTTACTTTATTTTCGAGTCTAACCAAAATACGCTCCTTTCGAGTCAATTTCAGTCAGTTTCGAGTCTGTGGTGTTTCGAATCTGTTACTACATTCGAATTGGATCTCGAGTCTATATTGTTTCGAGTTTGTTTCGAGTTTGTTACTGTTTCGAGTCTGTGCTTCGATTCTGCTGAATTTCGATTCTGTTGTGCCTTCGATTCTAAGTGTCTTCGAGTCTAAGGGGTCCTTCGAATCTGACATATCTTCGAATCTAAGGAATTGTTCGAATCTGACATATTTCGAATCTAATTGAATTAAAATACTTAATCGAATTTAATCCCAAATAAATTGGAATCTAATTACATTCGAATCTATCTAGATTCGAAAGAGTTAATTCACATTAGTTTCGAATTAAATTAATTAAGTCTAAATTCAATTTGTTTCAGAAAAGATGTCAAACCTTCAGAAATTCCTTGAAATGGATCACGAAGTTGGAAAGGCCAATGCACCACCTAAGCTGATGAAAGTTGAGGATTACTACTGGTGGAAGGACAGATTTACGGATTTTGTACGATTCAACGATATGCGCATGTGGGTGTGCATTGATGAAGGGTACATTCCACCAGTTTCTGAGGTTGAAGGCCGTCAAAAGGTCTTGTCATATCAAATGATGAAAGAAGATGACAAGAAATTATTTGAAGCCGAAAACAAAGCTTTCTCCATTATCCGAATGGCTTTACCTCAAGATATCTTGCACACATTTCGGACTCAGAGGACGTCGAAAGAACTTTGGGAGTCTCTTTAGAAAAGGTGTGAGGGTAATCCACGGGTGCGTAGAAAGCGTACAGAGCTGTTGACCCAACAGTTTGCGATTTTCAAGGCTCTTAAGGATGAACAGTTAGATGATATTATCACAAGGTTCTATCATCTGATAACAGAGCTTGAAAGTCATGGCATTGAGTATTCTGACACTGACAAGAACAATAAGCTTCTTGATGCCCTACCAGCCAAATGGGCTATGTACGTGGCAATGATTAAGCTGAATGAAGATAAATACTATGCTCAATCACTGGATGACATCGTGGGAACGTTGAGGGCATATCACTTCGAAATGATAAAGGCTGAGACTGATTACGAGCAAGTCCAAAATCCGGCTATGTATTTTGGAAAGACATCAAAATCATCAGTGACAGCTGATCAGAAGAGTGCTACAGCGTTTTTCACCGGAGAAACGTCATCGCCACCAGAGTCCGAAGACTCACTGAATCGCGCGTTCTTAGGGTTAGGAAGATCGGAAGAACCGCAACCTCAAGTCGAACAGGCATCGACCAGTCAGAGCTATTCGAAGATGCCAATGAGCGCAAAGTCGGCGGAAGAACATCTGAATCTGCTTGCTTCGTTTGTGGCCGCATACGGAAATTGCGTTCAAGGGAAGATTAATGATCCGGCTCTTTGGGATGAAGATTACGATCAGGTCGACCCTGATGACTTAGAGGAGATGGATCTTAAATGGCAACTGGCCATGGTAACCCAGAGGGTTAAGCGATTCATAAAGAGAACTGGGAGGAATCTCCAGATGAATAACAAGGGGATAGGATTTGATAAGTCTAAGGTCAAATGCTATAACTGTCAGGGATTGGGACACTTCGCCAGGGAGTGTCAAAGACCGAAGGTAGAGACATACCAGGGGCAGAGTCAGCATCAAGGACAGTACCAAAGTCAGTCCCAACAGAGATACCTTCCGAGTTCTTCGTCTGGTCAAGCCAATCTAGCGGGTCTGATATCCAATGTCACTTCTGACAGACAGCTAGATGGTTCCTATGACTGGAGTTCACATCCTGAGTCCAATGCTAGAGCTTTCATGGCTGAAGTTACGGAAAATGGTTGTGACGAGGATGAGCAGACCACAAGGGACAGCAGTCCGATGTGGGTAGAGAAAGCGAATGATCAGACCGTGCTGGAGTTTGCTGCTCAGATGGCCAACGTGGAATCTGACAACTCAAAGGTTAGTCTTTCTTATTCTCTATTTCGTGAATTATGTGCTTTATGTGTTAGTTCTAACGATAGCTTAAATCTAGTTTTAGACTCACATAAGACCATAGCTGCTCAAAATGAAAATTTAAAAATTGAAAATGCTAGCCTAAATGATATAAAACAAGATTTAAAAGAAAAGCTTAAGGCTGATGCTCAAGACGTAATCGTTCTAAAAGACAAACTGAGTGAGCAGTGTGTTAGGATAGAACTTATGTATGAGCACGTAGAAGCCTTGACCAAAAGTCTGAAAGACAAGGACATAGAGCTAGCCGAGACCAAGGTTAAGGTAGCAGAGGCAAATAGCAAGCTGGAAAAGTTTAGGAATTCGAGCCTAAACCTAGGAAAAGTCTTAGATGCCCAAAGACAGTCTAAGAAGCCTGTAGGTCTAGGTTTTCACGAAATTCCTCCACCGTTCAATGCAAACTATGTGCCTCAGCCTCAGGAGAAAACTGACAACTCAGTAGACTTAGAGGACCTACCTGAACCGACACCTGAGCCTACAGTAGAAAATACACCTAAGGTGACTGACTCAACTGTCAAGGTCAAGAAAGTGAAATTTGTGTCTTCCTCCAGTGAAACACCTGCAGGAAAACAGAAGATTTCATGGGCTGACCAAGTCGAAGAGTCAGACACAATAGATGTACCAAAGGAAGTAGACACCAGTGAGACACCTAGATCTAAGGGAACAACCAAAAAGTCCATAGATAAGATGTCTTGCTTTAGATGTCACGCGAAAGGGCATGTTGCTTCTCACTGTCCAATTAGGAAAGCAGATGTTACCCCTAAGACAGTGAATAAAACACCTGTTAAGCCCTCACCAAGTGTGGCGAGCACGAGTAGTTCTCAGAGTACCGAGAAAACTGTGCAGGCCGCACCAAAACCTGTTGTGAAACAAACACCGGTTAAGGTTGGACCAAAAGAAGTGGTTAGGACAAATTCACCGAATCGTGTCATTAATCAATCTAGGTCAGCACCTCAACAAGTCTATAGGAGCACAACACCTAGCAGGTCACACACTCCAGTTAGGTCACATACTCCTGTTAGACAATATGTTCCGGTAAAAGCTCAGGGATCACAGTCTGAAATGCATTATAATAAGACTTATTCTAGAGCACCACAACAAATGCCTACTCAAAGGCAAAGAGTGAATCAAAATCACTCGGCACCACAACAGAATTCAGTTCAAAGGCCCAAGTCACCTGAAAGGCGAGATGGGTACTTGAAAGAGTTAAAGTATGTGGACGAGAATGGTATTACCAAGTCAGTCATGGCTTGGGTTCCCCGTGATAACTAACCTATTTTTCTTTCATGTGCAGGAGATAACTACCGGTCCAAACAACAAGTGGTTCGTCGACAGTGGTTGCTCCGGGCACATGACGGGGGAAAGAAGTCTTCTCACAGACTTCAAGGGGGGTAATAGGGGATTTGTATCATTCGCGGGTAACAAGGGTGGAAATATCACTGGAACTGGAGAAGTCACTAATGGGACGATTACTTTGGATCAAGTTTATCACGTTGATAAACTGGTTCATAATCTCATTAGTGTCTCTCAAATCTGTGATAAGAAGAACTCGGTGTTATTTACTGACACTGAGGCGTTAGTGCTAAAGCCGGGATTCAAAATACCTGAAGATTGGATATTGATGCGGGCTCCAAGGAAGAATGACTTGTACATGCTTGATATGAACAAGCCAGATAATTCGATGGGTCCGATCTGCTTACTATCAAAAGCTTCAGAGACAGAATCGGTTTTGTGGCACAGACGCATGGCTCACTTGCACTTAAGGAAAATGAACTACATAACGAAGAATGGTTTGGTGCAAGGTGTGCCTCTGAAGAGCTTTCAATTTGAAGACAAGTGTCTACCGTGCATGAAGGGCAAGCAACATAAAAAGACACACAAGTCCAAGAAGCTGAACTCCATAACCTCGACCTTCGATTTGTTGCATATGGACCTTTTCGGCCCTATCAACAAAAGGAGTATAGGAGGTAGTTGGTTTTGCTTAGTTATCACTGACGATTACTCACGGTTTTCATGGGTTTTCTTTTTAGGTACGAAGGACGAGACGGCTACAAAGCTCATCGGGTTCTTAGACCAAGTGGAGAATTCCTACGGAACAAGGGTTAAACATATTCGTAGTGATAATGGGACTGAATTTAAAAACTCTGTAATGGGTGTATATTGCCTATCAAAGGGCATCGTGCATCAATTCAGTGCACCATATGAACCTCAACAGAATGGGGTGGCCGAACGTAAAAACAGAACATTGATTGAGGCTGCAAGGACTATGCTTTCGGATTCAAAGCTACCTACCATGTTTTGGGGGGAGGCAGTGAATACCGCGTGCCATATTTTACATAGAGTCCTTACAGTCAAATCATTGAACAAAACATGTTATGAAATTTTGAATAAACGGCCACCTAACTTAACTGGATTCGAACCGTTTGGAGTACCATGCACACTTTTAAGAACAAAACATCAACCGAAGTTTGGTGAAAAGGCTGACGAAGGATATTTCCTAGGTTATGTGCCAAACTCACCAAACAAATGGGTTTTTAACAAAAGGAGTGGTACTGTAGAGATTGTGTATAATATTGAAGTCACAAGTTATACACATGAACCCCAAACTGGTCCGGAATGGATATTTGACTATGATAAGTTATTTGAGTCATTTAACATTCCTTTGGATGATACTGCAGGTACAATCGATAAAGACATGGCGACGTTGCACCTAATTGACGATGGCCATATTTTTCCAAGGACCACGTTCGAATCTACGTCCGAGCCTACTGCGACTGTAGATGGGTCTCCAGAAGTTGCTAATCCAGAAGAACCTAACACTGAGAATCAGACTCAAGCATCAAGTTCTGCCTCTGAGGAAAACGTCCGTGAGGAAGAAAATGTGGAAGCTGAGCCTGTTCCCCCTTTAGGTGAAATAGGATCCAACTTAGGAGATAATCTAAGGGTAGACGAAATAGAGACCTCTAGGATGAACAAGAACCATCCTATAGATAGCATCATAGGAAATCCTAACGAGGGTGTGAGGACTCGGAGTAGTGTAAATAACAACACTGTGTTGTTGTCGATGATAAACGACTCCGAGGCATATCATACATGTCTATATTCGTGTTTCATATCGCAAGTAGAGCCCAAAAATGTGCAAATGGCACTTAAGGACAACTCCTGGGTTGAAGCGATGCAGGAAGAACTGTCACAATTTAGGAAACTAGAAGTGTGGGAGTTAGTTCCGTTACCTCGAGGGGAGATTGCAATAGGAACCAAATGGGTTTTTAAGTGCAAGAGAGACGATCGGGGTATAGTCACGCGCAACAAGGCGAGATTAGTTGTAAAGGGTTTCAAACAAGAGGAGGGAATCGATTACAACGAAGTGTTTGCACCAGTAGCAAGGTTAGAAGCAATTAGGTTGTTTTTAGCTTTTGCCTCCTTCAAGGGATTTAAGGTAT
>JAANYP010005437.1:32454-108755 GCA_020465985.1 Centrapalus pauciflorus | reverse complement strand
TTTTTCATAGCAAAACACATTAAACTAAGCTAATCTACTAACTTACTAAAAATAGAAACTTTCCTAAATTAGAAACTTTCTTAAATTAGCAGACTACTGAAAAAGAAAGAAATATAACAACTATAAAAGGAAATAAAATACTACTAAGGTCAATTTACTCTGGGTGGCGCATTCCATTAAGTTGAATTAAATACTCAAAACGTGACTTATCAAACGCTTTGGTAAATAAATCAGCATTATTATCTTCAGTTGCCACCTTTACCAGTTTGATCAAGTTCTTTTCAGCACAATCACGAATAAAATGATGTCTTATGTCTATGTGCTTTGTTTTACTGTGTTTAACTGGATTATTTGTTATAGCAATTGTTGATTGATTGTATATCCTAATTGGAGTTTGAGTATAAGCCAAACCGTAATCCCGCAATTGTTGTTGTATCCACAGAACCTGTGAACAGCAACTACCAGCAGCAACATACTCGGCCTCGCACGTTGACACGGCTACCGATGTTTGTTTCTTGCATTGCCAGGACACCAATCTCCCTCCGAGGAACTGACAACCTCCAATCGTTGATTTGCGCGTCAAGCTGCATCCTCCGTAGTCAGAATCTGTGAACGCTTCCAACTCTAGATCTCCCTCCGCGTGATACCAAAGTCCCAGCTTCGGTTTCGACTTGAGGTATCGTAGAATCCGCTTCACAGCTTTCATATGCATCTCCTTCGGATTCGCTTGAAACCTAGCACAGATACACACAGCAAACATAATATCAGGTCTTGAAGCAGTTAAATACAAAAGTGACCCAATCATGGCCCGATATAAAGTCGGATCCACATCGGTATCACCATCAGTACCCGGCCCGAGATTGTGATTCACTTGAATCGGCGTGCTGAAATGGGCAGTCAACTTTGTTCCTTCCATCCCAAACCGTTCCAATATGTCATAGACATACTTGGTCTGATGGATAAACATGCCTTCCTTCTTCTGGTCAACTTGTAACCCTAAAAAGAAATTCAACTCCCCCATAGCCCTCATCTCGAACTTAGACTTCATCACCTTCTCGAAATCTTTGCACATCTGTTCGTCTGATGATCCAAAAATGATATCATCTACGTACACTTGTACCAAGATAAAATGATCTCCCTTTCTCTTCACAAAAAGAGTACTATCTATCCTACCCCTCTCAAAGCCATTTTCTAAAAGATGGTTGGATAGAGTCTCATACCATGCCCTAGGTGCCTGATGTAATCCATAAAGAGCCTTATCTAATCGATATACTCTATCAGGATATTTAGGATCTGTAAACCCGGGCGGTTGTTCTACATACACCAACTCCTTCACTTTCCCATACAGGAAAGCACTCTTAACATCCAGTTGATATACTTTAAAGCCTTTGAAGGAGGCAAAAGCTAAAAACAACCTAATTGCTTCTAACCTTGCTACAGGTGCAAACACTTCGTTGTAATCGATTCCCTCCTCTTGGTTGAAACCCTTTACAACTAATCTCGCTTTGTTGCGCGTGACTATACCCCGATCGTCTCTCTTGCACTTAAAAACCCATTTGGTTCCTATTGCAATCTCCCCACGAGGTAACGGAACTAACTCCCACACTTCTAGTTTCCTAAATTGTGACAGTTCTTCCTGCATCGCTTCAACCCAGGAGTTGTCCTTAAGTGCCATTTGCACATTTTTGGGCTCTACTTGCGATATGAAACACGAATATAGACATGTATGATATGCCTCGGAGTCGTTTATCATCGACAAAAACACAGTGTTGTTATTTACACTACTCCGAGTCCTCACACCCTCGTTAGGATTTCCTATGATGCTATCGATAGGATGATTCTTGTTAATCCTAGAGGTCTCTATTTCGTCTACCCTTAGATTATCTCCTAAGTTGGATCCTATTTCACCTAAAGGGGGAACAGGCTCAGCTTCCACATTCTCTTCCTCACGGACGTTTTCCTCCGAGGCAGAACTTGATGCTTGAGTCTGATTCTCAGTATTAGGTTCTTCTGGATTAGCAACTTCTGGAGACCCATCTACAGTCGCAGTAGGCTCGGACGTAGATTCGAACGTGGTCCTTGGAAAAATATGGCCATCGTCATTTAGATGTAACGTCGCCATGTCTTTATCAATTGTACCTTCAGTATCATCCAAAGGAATGTTAAATGACTCAAATAACTTATCATAGTCAAATATCCATTCCGGACCAGTTTGGGGTTCATGTGTATAACTTGTGACTTCAATATTATACACAATCTCCACAGTACCATTCCTTTTGTTAAAAACCCGTTTGTTTGGTGAGTTTGGCACATAACCTAGGAAGTATCCTTCGTCAGCCTTTTCACCAAACTTCGGTTGATGTTTTGTCCTTAAAAGTGTGCATGGTACTCCAAACAGTTCGAATCCAGTTAAGTTAGGTGGCCTTTTATTCAAAATTTCATAACATGTTTTGTTCAATGATTTGACTGTAAGGACTCTATTTAAAATGTGGCACGCGGTATTCACTGCCTCCCCCCAAAACATGGTAGGAAGCTTTGAATCCGAAAGCATAGTCCTTGCAGCCTCAATCAATGTTCTGTTTTTACGTTCGGCCACCCCATTCTGTTGTGGTTCATATGGTGCACTGAATTGATGCACGATGCCCTTTGATAGGCAATATACACCAATTACAGAGTTTTTAAATTCAGTCCCATTATCACTACGTATATTTTTAACCCTTGTTCCGTAGGAATTCTCCACTTGGTCTAAGAACCCGATGAGCTTTGTAGCCGTCTCGTCCTTCGTACCTAAAAAAAAAACCCAAGAAAACCGTGAGTAATCGTCAGTGATAACTAAGCAAAACCAACTACCTCCAATACTCCTTTTGTTGATTGGGCCGAAAAGGTCCATATGCAACAAATCGAATGTCGAGGTTATGGAATTCAGCTTCTTGGACTTGTGTGTCTTTTTATGTTGCTTGCCCTTCATGCACGGTAGACACTTATCTTCAAACTGAAAGCTCTTCAGAGGCACACCTTGCACCAAACCATTCTTCGTTATGTAGTTCATTTTCCTCAGGTGCAAGTGAGCCATTCGTCTGTGCCACAAAACCGATTCCGTCTCCGAAGCTTTTGATAGTAAACAGATCGGACCCATCGAATTATCTGGCTTGTTCATATCGAGCATGTACAAGTCATTCTTCCTTGGAGCCCGCATCAATATCCAATCTTCAGGTATCTTGAATCCAGGCTTTAGCACTAACGCCTCAGTGTCAGTAAATAACACTGAGTTCTTCTTATCACAGATTTGAGATACACTAATGAGATTATGAACCAGTTTATCAACGTGATAAACTTGATCCAATGTAATCGTCCCATTAGTGACTTATCCAGTTCCAGTGATATTTCCTCCTTTGTTGCCCGCGAATGATACAAATCCCCTATTACCCCCCTTGAAGTCTGTGAGAAGACTTCTTTCCCCCGTCATATGCCTGGAGCAACCACTGTCGACGAACCACTTTTTGTTTGGACCGGTAGTTATCTCCTGCACATGAAAGAAAAATAGGTTAGTTATCACGGGGAACCCAAGCCATGACTGACTTGGTAATACCATTCTCGTCCACATACTTGAACTCTTTCAAGTACCCATCTCGCCTTTCAGGTGACTTGGGCCTTTGAACTGAATTCTGTTGTGGTGCCGAGTGATTTAGATTCACTCTTTGCCTTTGAGTAGGCATTTGTTGTGGTGCTCTAGAATAAGTCTTATTATAATGCATTTCAGACTGTGATCCTGAGCTTTTACCGGAACATATTGTCTAACAGGAGTATGTGACCTAACTGGAGTGTGTGACCTGCTAGGTGTGGTGCTCCTATAGACTTGTTGAGGTGCTGACCTAGATTGATTAAAGACACGATTCGGTGAATTTGTCCTAACCACTTCTTTTGGTCCAACCTTAACCGGTGTTTGTTTCACAACAGGTTTTGGTGCGGCCTGCACAGTTTTCTCGGTACTCTGAGAACTACTAGTGCTCGCCACTCTTGGTGAGGGCTTAACAGGTGTTGGATTCACTGTCTTAGATGTAACATCAGCTTTCCTATTAGGACAGTGAGAAGCAACGTGCCCTTTCTCGTGACATCTAAAGCAAGACATCTTATCCATGGACTTTTTGGTTGGTCCCTTAGATCTAGGTGTCTCATTAGTGTCTAATGCCTTTGGTACATCTTCAGTGTCTGTCTCTTCGACCTGGTCAGCCCATGAAATTTTCTGTTTTCCTGCAGGTGTTTCACTGGAGGAAGACACAAATTTCACTTGCTTGACCTTGACGGTTGAGTCAGTCACCTTAGGTGTATTTTCTACTTTAGGCTCATGTGTAGGTTCAGGCAGGTCCTCTAAAACTACTGACTTGTCAGTTCTCTCCTGAGGCTGAGGCACATAGTTATCATTGAAAGGTGGAGGAATCTCGTGAAAACCTAGACCTACAGGCTTCTTAGACTGTCTTTGGGCATATAAGACTTTCCCTAGGTTTAGGCTCGAATTCCTAAACTTTTCCAGCTTGCTATTTGCCTCTGCTACCTTAACCTTGGTCTCGGCTAGCTCTATGTCCTTGTCTTTCAGACTTTTAGTCAAGGCTTCTACGTGCTCATACATAAGTTCTATCCTAACACACTGCTCACTCAGTTTGTCTTTTAGAACGAGTACATCTTGAGCATCAGCCTTAAGTTTTTCCTTTAAATCCTGCTTTATATCATTTAGGCTAGCATTTTCTATTTTTAAGTTTTCATTTTGAGCAGCTATGGTCTTATGTGAGTCTAAGACTAGATTTAACCTATCGTTAGAACTAACACATAAAGCACATAAATCACGAAATAGAGAATTAGAAAGACTAACCTTAGAGTTATCAGATTCCACGTTGGCCATCTGAGCAGCAAACTCCAGCACGGTCTGATCATTCGCTTTCTCTACCCACATCGGACTGCTGTCCCTTGTGGTCTGCTCATCCTCATCACAACCATTCTCCGTAACTTCAGCCATGAAAGCTCTAGCATTAGACTCCGGATGTGAACTCCAGTCATACGAACCATCTAGCTGTCTGTCAGAAGTGACATTGGATATCAGACCCGCTAGATTGGCTTGACCAGACGAAGAACTCGGAAGATATCTCTGTTGGGACTGATTTTGGTACTGTCCTTGATGCTGACTCTGTCCCTGGTATGACGCTACCTTCGGTCTTTGACACTCCCTCGCGAAATGTCCCAATCCCTGACAGTTGTAGCATTTGACCTTGGACTTATCAAATCCTATCCCCTTGTTATTCATCTGGAGATTCCTCCCAGTTCTCTTTATGAATCTCTTAACCCGTTGGGTTACCATGGCCAGTTGCCATTTAAGATCCATCTCCTCTAAGTCATCAGGGTCGACCTGATCGTAATCTTCATCCCAAAGAGCCGGATCATTGATCTTCCCTTGAACGCAATTTCCATATGCGGCCACAAACGAAGCAAGCAGATTCAGATGTTCTTCCGCCGACTTTGCGCTCATTGGCATCTTTGAATAGTTCTGACTTGTAGATGCCTGATTGACTTGAGGTTGCGGTTCTTCCGATCTTCCTAACCCTAAGAACGCGCGGTTTAGTGAGTCATCGGACTCTGGTGGTGATGACGTTTCTCCGGTGAAAAACGCTGTAGCACTCTTCTGATCAGCTGTCACTGATGATTTTGATGTCTTTCCAAAATACATAGCCGGATTTTGGACTTGCTCGTAATCAGTCTCAGCTTTTATCATTTCGAAGTGATATGCCCTCAACGTTCCCACGATGTCATCCAGTGATTGAGCATAGTATTTATCTTCATTCAGCTTAATCATAGCCACATACATAGCCCATTTGGCTGGTAGGGCATCAAGAAGCTTGTTGTTCTTGTCTGTGTCAGAATACTCAATACCATGACTTTCAAGCTCTGTTATCAGATGATAAAATCGTGTGATAATATCATCCAACTGTTCATCCTTAAGAGCCTTGAAAATTGCAAACTGTTGGGTCAACAGCTCTGTACGCTTTCTACGTACCCGTGGATTACCCTCACACCGTTTCTGAAGAGACTCCCAAAGCTCTTTCGACGTCCTCTGAGTCCGAAATGTGTGCAAGATATCTTGAGGTAACGCCATTCGGATAATAGAGAAAGCCTTGTTTTCAGCTTCAAATAGTTTCTTGTCATCCTCTTTCATCATTTGGTATGACAGAACCTTTTGACGGCCTTCAACCTCAGATACTGGTGGAATGTACCCTTCATCAATGCACACCCACATGCGCATGTCGTTGAATCGTACAAAATCCGTGAATCTATCCTTCCACCAGTAGTAATCCTCAACTTTCATCAGCTTAGGTGGTGCATTGGCCTTCCCAACTTCGTGATCCATTTCAAGGAATTTCTGAAGGTTCGACATCTTTTCTGAAAGAATTTGAATTTGAACTTAATTAATTTAATTAGAAACTGATTTAAATTAAATTATTCGAATCTAGATAGATTCGAAACTAATTAATGTTTAATCTTTTGGAATTAAATTCGATTAAGTCTTAAAGTTCAAGTAGATTCGAAATAATGTCAGATTCGAACAATCCCACAGATTCGAAGATAGGTCAGATTCGAAGGACTCTTAAACTCGAAGACCCTTAGAATCGAAGGCACAACAGAATCGAATTCAGTAGAATCGAAGCACAGAATCGAAACAGTAACAAACTCGAAACAAACTCGAAATAATATAGACTCGAGATCCAATTCGAATGTATTAACAGATTCGAAGCAACACAGACTCGAAACTGACTGAAATTGACTCGAAAGGAGCGTATTTTGGTTAGACTCGAAAATAAAGTAAAACCCTAATTACCCCTATAGATTCGAGCGCCGCAAACTCGAAAAACGGCTAACACTTTGATTTTTTGACGTTTTATGGATTAAATCACTAATTTTCAAATGAAAAACAATGATTTCGACCAACAACGTGAAAAACGACAAAATGTTTCCCGAATATGAATTTGCTAAGCTCAAAAACACGTTTTTGAGAGAAAAACCGTCCAACTAGCGTCAAGAAACCTAGAATGTATCTGATGAACACGAAGAACACCACGAACACTCAACTAGGCTCTGATACCACTTGTAAGGTCTACCACTGACAGATCTATCTAGACGCGGACCCGTGAACGAGTGCGGAATCCTCGTTTACGGTCAGACGGACAACTCTCAACCAACGGAAACACGGAGACTATTAGACGCTGAACGAACGACACACGAACGATCCTACGTACTAATTCTCTCCGAAACGGGACTCACCTAGCTGATAAACTCGAGATCGCCTATTGCTTAATTCCTCACGAATTCTGCCAAAGGTCCTCTAATCATTCGAGTCTATCCCTAATTATAGGCCCTGATTCGAGTCTGTTGTGGGCCAACCTCGAATCTGGCCTAAGGCCTCATTCGAATCTGTCCATCTGACAGATTCGAATCTAACCTATTCGAATCTAAGGATACATTCGAATCTATCACAGATTCGAATGTCTTCCTTTACATATTCGAATCTAACCAATACACTTAAACACTTACGTGATGAAACTTATGTTTTAACTTATGCTTGACATACTCTTTGACTTTTATGTTTGAACTTCTTGTAATATGTTATATCAAGTTCAAACACACAATCAATAACAGACAAACATATATTAAACATATATATCAAAACACTTGTTAATATTCAGAATATTACTTAAATCATAACGCAGATCGATTAGACTGCTATCGTCACACAGGGTGTACCAACACATTCAATAGTAGTTAACATGGGTTGAGAGTTGTATAGGTGCTCACCACAGACATGTTTGAAGATGAGGCTTAGAAACCATGAGTATCTTACAACAGCAGGGCGATGTTATTGCTACACCAAGTTCCTGAATTCACAAAAATTCATCGACCCATGTTCAGTGTAGTCCCATCCATAAGCTGCAGGACTATGGGAATCTCATCACTGCTAAGCTGGTCAAAAGAACCAACTTTGCAGCTTAAGGACATCACCACAGAGGCGAATAGATAACTGTATGTTGGAGACAAATCCCGTCTGAACAAAGTAGCTCCCACTTTTGGATCTGCTACACCACAGAAGCGTAGCAGATTGCCCATCTGGTCATCCTCAGGCTGTGGTTTGTCATATGTTTCAGCAACAGGAAGATGACGAACTTCCCTGAGAAGAGCAGTAGTTATCTCAATGGATTGAGTTCCACTGAGAATGGTTCCCCTGATGGTTTGGTTGAAGGATCATAGGAGCAGGTGTACTAAAACTCATAAACCATCTCCTGGTCATTGCATTGTTCAGGGGGTGGGCTTGCAGAAAATCCACCATCTGTTCATAACCCTTTCCCACATAGTTTTTGGGAAAGGTTAGGTTAGCTATGTAGTTGGTGGGTTTGAGTGTGAGCATTGTGGTGACAGAAGGATATTTTTGGACATCATCACCAACGAATACTAGTAGCAGGGGGTTGTTTTGGTGAGCCATTTAGAAAGTAGTTTGATGAATGACGCATGACACTTAGTCGATTTAGGGTTTTAGGTAGTTATGGAAGCAGTAGAGAAGAAGAAGAAGATGAAACAGTGATTGAGGTATTTATTGATTTGAATGTGAGTGAGTAGGAGAGAGAAATGTTTGGGCGGTTGATTTGAAATTTTCTTTAACTAGAAAATGGAACAGTTTGCCATGTTAGAACAGTTGTCAGACCACTTGACCTTTTTTAACTACTAACACACGTTAACAAACATTATCCGCAGGTAATTAAGTTAAATAAATACATAAATTAAGTAACTTAATTATGAAGAAAGTATTTAAAAACTGATGTTCCAAGCTGTTGTTCAAACCTGTGATAAGCAGGTTTCATCACAAACTGATCATTCCTCAAGTTGTTCATGCAACCTGTGCAGCTAGATGAGAGCATGGTTCATTGTGAAGCCTGTCCAATTAGCTGATCAGGTTACAAGAATATGTCTTGTATGACAGATTGAGAGAGTGAGCAGGTTGGAATTTTGTACAACAGAACAGGTTTGAGATTAAAAACGTATTTTGCCAAGCCAGTTATATGTCCAAGCTGTCCAAGTTTCCAGAAACTGGCTAAGGACAGGATAAGTAAAGCCTGTCCTATCCAAGCTGTTCTGTAAATGTTGGACAAGTTTGAACAAGTGATCTTTAGAACATAAATGACACTTAGTCACTTTTATTTAACATGCCCAACTTGCTTACAAGGTAATTATACCTGTTTTCATCAAGAGGCTTGGTGAAAATTTCTGCAAGCTGTTCATTTGTGGAAATAAAACTTACCTCCACATTACCTTTCTGGATGTGATCTCTGATAAAATGATGTCTGACTTCAATATGCTTTGTTCTAGAATGAAAAACTGGATTGTTGGAGATAGTTATGACACTTGTATTATCACACAGAATAGGAGTTTTCCTATATACAAGTCCATAATCCTCAAGCTGATGCTGCATCCATAGGATCTGCCCACAACAGCTTCCAGCAACAATGTACTCAGCTTCAGAAGTCGAAGTAGAAACTGAATTCTGGTTCTTGCTACACCAACTGATCAACTTACCACCAAGGAGTTGACATCCACCTGTTGTGCTTTTCCTGTCTAGCCTGCAGCCTGCAAAATCAGAGTCTGAATATCCAGTTAGTTCAAGGCTGGAGTCTTTGGGATACCAAAGACCCAAACCTGGTGTACCCTTTAGGTATCTGAAGCTTCTTTTTACAGCAACTAGATGTGATTCCTTAGGATCAGCTTGAAACCTATCACATAAACAGGTAGCAAACATAATATCTGGTCTACTAGCAGTTAGGTATAGCAATCTCTCAATCATGCCTCTGTAAGCTATTACTTAAACAGCTTTGCCACTGACATCAGCATCAAATTTTACATTGGTTGCCATTGGAGTTTTAATTGGAGAACTGTGATCAAATTTAAACTTTTTCAGAAGATCTAAAGTATACTTTCTTTGATTAATAAAAATTCCATTTGAGGTTTGTTTAACCTGTAATCCTAGAAAGAAAGTAAGTTCACCCATCATGCTCATTTCATAATTGGATTTCATGAGCAGTGAAAAATTCTTGCATAACTGTTCAATAGTAGAACCAAATATTATGTCATCCACATAAATTTGAACAAGCATAATATCAGACTTCACCTTCTTTATGAACAATGTGGAATCCACTTTACCTTTGGAGTATCTATTGCTCATAAGGAAATCAGTAAGAGTCTAATACCAGGCTCTAGGGGCTTGTTTTAGACCATAGAGAGCTTTTTCCAACTTATAGACAAAACATGTATGTTGTTCACTTTCAAAACCTGGGGGCTGCTTGACGTATACTTCGTCTTGCAGCTTACCATTCAAAAATGCACTCTTGACATCCGTTTGAAATATCTTCATGCTCTTGTGAGCAGCATAGGCTAGAATCAAACGAAGTGCTTGTAACCTGGCCACTGGAGCAAATGCTTCATCATAGTCAATGCCTTCTTCTTGCTTTATAGCCTTGAGCAACTAGTCTGGCCTTAATTCTAATGACATGACCTTGCTCGTCCATTTTGTTTCTAGAAACCCACTTGGTGCCAATTATAGTTTTACCTTTAGGAACAGGGACCCGCTTCAATACTTTGTTTCTCTCAAACTGATTGAGTTCTTCTTGCATGGCAGTGATCTAATTGGCATCTCTTAGTGCATCATCCACTTTCTTTGGCTCCATTAGGGACACAATGCTAGAAAACATACAAAAGTTTCGTAAGCTGTCCCATCTTGTTTGTACCCCTTTGTTGATGTCACCAAGTATTTGATCGTTGGGGTGACACCTGATCCACTTAGGATCATGTTTCAATGAAGATTCTCCTATATCATTTTCATCTTCATCAGGTCTTGCAGAACAACTTTCATGATTTTCAGACACACTGCTATTTTGGGCCTGTTCACCTGATGAATGTGAATCTCTATTGTTGAACACATCAGTAGAGGATTCTGCAAATCAGCATTGATTGGTTCTGGACATGGTGTATTAACTATGTCAGTACACTTATTCACACAGGATGTAGCAACATAATCATCATCATGTCCATTGTGGTTAACAGGTTCCACTCTGGGTGAAGTGGAAGCTTTTGAGTCCTTCTCTTCATTAATGGAATGCATAAGATCATCAAAGCTGAATTCTCCTGGAACTGTTTCAGGAACAGCTTTGGTGGAGACATTCCTAGGCTCGTCAAAGGTGACATTGATAGATTCACCTATCACCTTTCTTTTGTAGTTGTATACTCTGTAGGCTCTAGAGATAGCAGAATATCCAACAAACACAGCTTCATCAGCTTTGGGTTCATATTTTTCCGGCTGGTCCTTTTGATTCAGAATGAAGCAGGGACATCCAAACACATGGAAATAGCTAATATTTGGCCTTCTCCTTTTGATTAATTCATATGGAGTCTTGTTGAACTTTTTCACCACTAAGGATCTATTTAGAGTGAAGCAGGCAGTGTTGATAGCTTCAGCCCAAAATGATGAAGGCAAACCTGATGCACACCGCTTGGTTCTAGCAACTTTAGTGAGAGTTCTATTCCTTCTTTCAGAAACTCCAGTTTGTTGTGGAGTTCTTGCAGCTGAAAAGTTTTGTGAGATCCCTCTTTCTTCACAGAAGTCCTAAAGAAAACTGTTTCTAAATTCAGTACCATGATCACTTCTAAGCTGCTTGACTTGAGTAGAGTTCAGAACTTCCATCTTTTTGATAAACCCATTTATTTCTCTAGCAGCGTCTCTTTTGGTCTTTAAGAAGATCACCCATGTATGAAGAATTCATCAACCATTACTAAAGTGTATCTTCTACCTCTTAGACTTGGGACACTAATAGGTCCAAACAAGTCCATGTGGATTAAGAAGAGAGGAGTATTAATAGAAACATTATGCTTGGATTTAAAAGATGTTTTTCTCTGTTTTCCTTTCTCACAAACTGTGCAGAGTTTATCCTTAACAAAGGTTATAGAAGGCAAACCTATTACCAACTCTTTCTTACAGAGTTTGTTGATATTCTTGAAGTTCAGGTGTGACAGCCTTTTGTGCCATTAAAGTTCAGGTCTGCATTGTTTGTTGAGTTAAAGCACGTTTCAGTTGTGGGATTAGCAGATTTCATATCCACAACATATACATCTTTCTTCCATTGTGCACACAGCACAACTTTACCATGGGGATCTAGTATGTACCGCAGGTGCTCATCAAAGTTAACCTTGTAGCCAGCATCACACAGTTGACTAATGCTTACAAGATTATGTTTTAGCCCAGACACATAGGCTACTCTTTTGAATATTGCAGTACCAGCTTGAAGGTTTCCATATCCTTCTGTGGATCCCTGAACATTATAACCAAAGGTGACTTTTGGCCCTTTTTCAGGCCTGAGATCCCTCAACAAATCCTTCCAACCTGTCATGTGGCCTGAGCAGCCACTGTCCAAGTACCAAACTTGGGATGGTTGTTTAACCTGCAGAGTGTCATAGGAAAATATTAGTTATTTTTAGGGGAACTCATCATTAGGATGAGTTGTCCTTTTTCATCAACATTTGTTGACGGACCACTGAGATCAACACTAATATTTCTAATATGGATTGTATTAGCTTGGATACTATCCTCATTGACAATGTTACTCCCAACACTGCTGGTTTTTGCAATGTTGGAACTAGCAGTGTCAGCAAGCCTTATGTCCTCAGTTTCAGGACGGTCTTTGGCCATATGTGTCTTCTTCCCACATTTATAGCATTTTCTATTTTTAGACTTTTTGGAAGAAGTAATTCCAAAAACACATTCTAGAACATCCTTGTTGGCCTTGTCAACAGGTTTAGCAAACTTTTGCTATTTTTAGAAGGACCAACAGTTTGAGTGGATGGGACAATAGTAACAGCTTTACCTATGTCCTCTTTCCTCTTTATAGGAGGGCAAAGATCAAATATAGGAAGTTTAATTGGCTTTTGTCCTTCCACAGGTTTGGGAAACTTATTCCCAACTTTCTCAGGTTGAGCAAAGGCTTTGCCTTTGCCCTTTCTGAGACTTGATGAATGTTGCCTATCAACATAATCACTACTTCTGGTTTTGAAAGACTTACCTTCGTTTATGACCAATTTTCCACTATGATTTAAAAAGTTATTTGAAATCACAGCAGATTTACTTTCAATATGAGACTTACCCCTGTTAAAAGCAGGCTGCTTACCTTTTGAAAACTTTTTCTCAAAATGTTTAGCATCAAAAAGGTTAACAGGTTTCTTCCCATCAACTTTGGATCCAGAACTTGTCTTGTTGACAGGTTTAGTGTCCAAAACGGCAGTTTGAACTTGTTTTCCATTCTTTTGTTTGTGTGAACCACATATGCACTTAGCAGACTGATTGGATGGAGAACACATTCCATCATCAATCTTTAAAACTTTTTCACACAAACTGTCAGTGTTTTGAGGCCTGACAAACCTGTTTGTTTAGACCAGCTTTCCATTTACTCTTTGAATAAAAGTACTTGGTAGCTCACCAAGAGTGGATAAGTCTTTTTCCAGATTATTTATCTCAACAATTGAAGCTGTTGTGTCAAGATCCCCTCCAAGATAGACTTGGATTTGAGCAGGGATCTGTTGACTGATACAGTGATTGACTTTCTGTGCAGATTGGCACCAAGAGTTAATAATCTATTGAAGCTTGGTATGCTTTGTGTCTGTCTCTCTCTTTTCTTCTAATAAAATGGTATTGATGTGTTTTACTTCATCAAGTTCAGTTTTCAACTTAAGGAAGCTGTCCAGTTTATTAGTTTTTGTTTCAAGATCAGTTTTTAACTTAAAGATCTCAGACAAATAGGCATCATGCTTCATAATAGCATCTTTTTAATCAACAAGCAAATATTCAAACTGTTAGTGCATCCTGTGTGACGATAGCAGTCTAAATGTAGATAGTTCTTTTGTAATGGTTAAGGCTTTGTAATTACCAGTTAATACATATGCTTGATATTGGTTATATATGTTTGATCTTGTTTGTGAATGATGTTTACTTAAGTTCAAAGATAAGTTCAAACATAACTTCAAAGATAAGTTCAAATATAAGTTTAAAATGTAAGTTCAAACATACGTTCTAGAACAAGTTCAAAGACAAGTTCTAGAGTAAGTTCAAAGGCCAGGTTCGAACTTATTGGTGGACAAGTTCGTGGGCTTGGGCCTTCACGAACTTGTCTGGGCCAAGTTCGAACTTAAGGCTTATAATTAAGGGTTAATCAGTTTGGATTAAGAACCTTTGCAGAGATTAACGTTCGGAGCGACTACGAACTTGTAAGCATTTGCAGAGTGTTGGCAGAGAGTTTTTGGAGAAATTCATGTGTCGGGACGTTCGTTGTTTACGTCTATCATCGTGTTGGTCTCAGGTTTTCATGTGCGTGATCGATTTGTCAAACCCCTAACGAGGATTCCGCACTCGTTGGACGGTGTCTCGTCAAGATATGAATCTTTTGGCTTCATTTGTTGTCGCATACAGCAATTGCGTTGAAGGGTAGATAAACGAGCATGCGTTATGGGAAGAAGACTACGATTAGGTTGATCCTGATGACTTGGAGGAAATGGACCTACAATGGCAACTTGCCATTGTGACTCAGAGGGTCAAGTGGTTCATGAAGAGAAGTGGGAGAAATCTGAACGTACGGAACAACAAAGTTGGGTTCGACAAATCAAAGGTTAAGTGTTACAATTGTCAAGGATTGGGACACTTTGCAAGAGAGTGTCAAAGACCCAAAGTAGAGAACTATCAGAATAGAACTCATGGAAGATATCAGTCTTGTAGTTCTGGTAATCAAGCTGTCATCGCTGGTCTGTTAACCAATGTATCATCTAACAGACAACTCGATGGAACTTATGATTGGAGTACTCATCCGGAGTCGAATGCAAGAGCCTTTATGGCTGAAGTGACAGAGACTGGGGATGACAGAGCTGAGGAAGTGGCAGAGGACACCAAGCAGAATGATACAAGTCCTTTGATAGTGGAAAAGTCAAAGAATCAATCCATTCTGGAGTTTGCTGCGAAAATGGCTAACGTGGAATCAGATCACAAAAGGGTAACTCTTAACTTTTCTACATTTCATGACTTATGTGTTTTATGTTCTACTTCAAATGATAGGTTAAACATAGTATTAGAAACACATAACAACTTAACTGCTCAGATCCAATCACTAAAATCAGATAATGCTAGTCTCATAGATATTAAGGAAGATCTAAGGAATAAGCTAAAAGCAGATGCTCAGGATGTCATAGTTCTAAAAGATAAATTTAGTGAACAATGTGTTAGGATAGAACTTATGTATGAGCATGTTGAAGCTTTGACCAAAGAACTTACTATAAGGCGGTAGAGCTACAAGAATCAAGAGTTATAGTTGCTGAGGTAAATAGTAAGCTCAAAAAGTTTAAGAACTAGTCTCTAAACCTAGGGAAGATCTTAGAAGCTCAAAGGCAGTCTAAGAAACCAGTAGGATTAGGCTATCAAGAGAGTCCTCTACCTTTCAACAATAATTATGTGCCTCACCCTCAGGATAAAACTGATGAACCAGTCGAGTCAGAGGTAGCAACTAAAACTGAATCTGATAAGGATAGGTCAACTAAGGTGTCTAGCACTACCTCTAAGATTAAGAAAGTCAAGTTTGTGCAGTCTACTAGTGACACTATACTAGGAGAAGCTAAACCTGAAATTAATAATCAGCAAGAGGAAGTAATCACTGTAGTTGAACCGAAAGAAAATGACACTAGTGAGACACCAAAATCAAAGGGCACTTATGAGAATCGATTGATAAGATGTAATGCTTTAGATGTCATGAGAAGGGACATGTTGTGTCTAGCTGTCCGTATAAGAAAGTAGAGTCTACACCTTCTAGACCAGAGTCTAGACATGCTGTAGGAAAGCAAGAATAACAAAGACCAGTACCTAGTATTGCTAGCACAAGTAGTTCTCAAAACGCTGAGAAGAATGCGAATGCAACACCTAGGATAGCTGTTAAACAAATACCTTTGTCAGTCAGACAACAAGAAGTGATTAGGACTAATTCTCCGAATAGAGTCCCTAGTCAGTCTAGGTCAGGACCACAACAAGGATATAGGAGTACAACACCTAGAAGGACTTACACTCTAGTTAGGTCTCATACTCCTCAAAGACAACAAAACCAGGTATAGCCCAGGGATATCAATATGAAATTCCTTATAAGAGAAACTATTCAAGGGCTCAACAGCAAATGCCAACCCAAAGGCCAAGAGTGAATCTTAATCACTCAGCATCACAACAGGTTCTCAATCAAAAACCCAAGTCACCTAAAAGGAGAGATGGGTATTTGAAGGAGTTCACTTATGGGGATGAGAATGGTTTTACCAAGTCAGTCATGGCTTGGGTTCCCCGTGATAACTAACTTGTTTTCTTTCATGTGCAGGAGCTAAGTACAGGTCTAAACTACAAATGGTTCGTCGACAGTGGTTGCTCTCGTCACATGACTGGGGAAAGGAGTCTACTCATAGACTTCAAGGGAGGGAACAAGGGTTTTGTGTCATTCGCTGGGAACAAGGGACGTCATATCACTGGAATAGGAGTGGTCACTAATGGGACAATTACACTTGATCAAGTTTACCATATTGATAAACTTGATCACAATCTCATTAGTGTATCTCAGATTTGTGATAAGACGAATTCAGTAATCTTTACTGAAACTGAGGCGTTAGTGCTGAAACCGGGATTTAAAGTACCTGAAGAGTGGATCATGATGAGAGCCCCAAGGAAGAATGATTTGTACCTGATGGACATGAAAATATCAGATTCGTCGATGCGAACAATCTGTCTTCTATCCAAAGCTTCAGAGTCCGAATCCATATTATGGCACAGACGCATGGCACAATTGCACCTACAAAAAATGAATTACATCACTAAACATGGTCTGGTGCAAGGTGTCCCACTGAAGAGTTTTCAGTTCGATGACAAGTGTGTACCGTGTAAGAAAGGCAAACAAGACAAGAAGTCACACAAGTCAAAGACTCAGAACTCGATAGCTTCCACCTTCGAGTTACTGCATATGGATCTCTTTGGTCCTATCAACAAAAGGAGTATAGGTGGTAGTTGGTTTTGTTTAGTTATCACTCATGATTACTCATGTTTTTCTTTGGTTTTCTTTTTAGGTACAAAGGACGAAATAGCTGCAAAGTTGATTGGGTTCTTAGACCAAGTCGAAAACTCCTACGGGACGAGGGTAAAACGTATCAGGAGTGATTATGGAATCGAATTTAAAAACACAGCAATTGGTGTATATTGCCTATCCAAAGGCATAGTGCATCAATTTAGTGCACCTTATGAGCCACAACAAAATGGGGTGACAGAACGTAAGAACAGGACTTTGATTGAGGCAGCAAGGACAATGCTCTCGGATTCGAAGCATCCTACCATGTTTTGGGGGGAGGCAGTGAATACCGCATGTCATGTTTTAAACCGGGTCCTTACTGTCAAATCACTGAACAAAACCTGTTATGATGTTCTGAATAAAAGACCACCTAATTTAACTGGATTTGAAGCGTTTGGGGTACCGTGTACTTTACTGAAAACAAAACATCAACCTATGTTTGGTGAAAAGGCTGACGAAGGATACTTCCTAGGTTATGTCCCTAACTCACCAAACAAAAGGGTTTTAAACAAAACAAATGGTACGGCAGAGATTGTGTTTAACATTGACGTAACAAGTTATTCACATGAACCCCAAACTGGTCCGGAATGGATTTTTGATTATGACTCATTGTTTGAATCATTTAACATACCTTTTAGTGGAAATGCAGGTACAGTGGTAAATGACTTCTCATCATTAATTCTGAATGACGACTATCAAGATTTTCCAAAGTCAAGCATTCCATCTACATCTGAGCCTACAACAACAGAAGATGGGTCTCCAACAGAGAATGAACCTGAATTACCTACAAACGAGAATCAAACAAATACTTCTAACTCCGAGGATAGTGATCATGAGGAAGAGAATGTACAGTCTGAAGTCGTACCCCCGTTAGGTGAATAGGATGAAACGTAGGAGAGAATCTTCAAGTCGATGAGATTGAGACATCAAGGATTAACAAGGATCTTCCGATTGAGAGTATCATAGGGAATCTGAATACCGGTGTGAGAACTAGGAGTAGTGTGAATAATAACATGGTGATGTTATCGATGATCAATGACTCCGAGGCGTATCACACATGTCTATACTCATGTTTTATCACGCAAGTAGAGCCGAAGAATGTGCAAATGGCACTGAAAGACAATTCTTGGGTTGAAGCCATGCAAGAAGAACTGTCACAGTTCAGAAAACTTGAAGTGTGGGAGTTAGTGTCGTTACCTCGAGGAGAAGTTGCAATAGGGACCAAATGGGTCTTTATGTGTAAAAGAGATGATCGGGGTATAGTTACTCGTAACAAGGCAAGACTTGTGGTGAAAGGATTCAACCAGGAAGAGGGATTTGATTACAATGAAGTGTTTGCACCAGTGGCAAGGCTTGAGGCATTTCGACTGTTTCTGGCCTTTGCGTCCTTCAAAGGGTTTAAAGTATATCAACTTGACGTATAGAGTGCATTCCTTTACGGCAAGGTGAAGGAATTGGTGTACGTCGAATTACCGCCTGTGTTTACTGATCCAAAGTATCCCGACATAGCATATCAACTTGACAAGGCTCTGTATGGATTGCATCAGACACCAAGGGCGTGGTATGAGACGCTGTCAACTCATCTTTTGGACAACGGTTTTGAAAGGGGGAGAATTGATAGTACATTGTTCGTGAAAAGAAAAGGAGAAGACTTTATCTTGATACAAGTGTACGTGGATGACATCATTTTCGGAACAGATGTGCAAAGACTTTGAAAAGGCCATGAAGTCAAAGTTTGAGATGAGTGCTATGGGAGAGCTGAACTTCTTTCTGGGTTTGCAAGTTGAACAAAGGAAAGAAGGAATGTTTATCCATCAGACGAAGTATGTTTACGACATGTTGGAGTGCTTCGGGATGGAAGGAACAAAGCTGACCGCTGAACTTAGTACTCCGATTCAAGTGAATCACAATCTCGGACTGGGTACAGAAAGTGATACCGATGTGGATCCGACTTTATATCAGGCCATGATCAGGTCACTCATGTATTTAACTGCTTCTAGACCTGACGTTATGTTTGCTGTGTGTATTTGTGCTAGGTTCCAAGCTAATCCGAAAGAAATGCATATGAAAGCCGTAAAGTGGATTCCACGATACCTGAAGTCGAAACTGAAGCTGAGACTTTCGTATCATGCTGATGGAGATCTAGAATTGGAGGCATATACGGATTTTGATTATGGTGGATGCAGCTTGAACCGGAAATCAACAACTGGAGGTTATCAGTTCCATGGAGGGAGGCTCTGGCAATGCAAGAAACAAACTTCGGTAGCTGTATCAACGTGCGAAGCCGAATATGTAGTTGCTGGTAGTTGCTGTTCACAGGTTTTGTGGATACAACAACAATTGCGGGATTATGGTTTTTCTTACACTCATACTCCCATTAGGATAGATAATCAGTCTACAACTGCTATAACTAATAATCCAGTTAAACACAGTAATACAAAACACATAGACATAAGACATCATTTCATACGTGATTGTGCTGAAAAGAATTTGATAAAACTGGTAAAAGTTGCAACGGAAGACAATAATGCAGACTTATTCACTAAAGCATTTGATAAGTCACGCGATGAGTTGTTAGTTCAAATAAATGGTATGCGTAATCCAGAGTAACTTGACCTTAGTAGTTTTTCTTTCTTTGTAAAAGTAAGTTAGTAGCTTAGTAGAGTTTTTTTCCTTTTATAGTAAGTTAGTAAGTTAGTTTATTAGCTTATCTTAAAAATAAAATGAAAAGAAAAAAGAGAGAAAATCATAAAAATTAAAAAAAAGGAGAATATAAAAAAAAAGAGTTAAGTCTTAGAATCATAGGTTCAAAGTGACGAAAATTAGCACAGTCTAAACAAACTCTAAGTGTTGAGCTTTCACACATAATGCACCTTAAATTCTAAGTGATATACACTTTTCTTGTCTGATGTGTTGTTAGGCATAATACAAGAAGGAACTCCTAACAGCTAATAAAATAATCAGGAAAATGTCATATGTGTAACTAACTTAGATGTACGACCAAAAGGTCCTAATTTCTATGTTATAGACATACAGACAATGATTGTAAATGAGGTATGCAAATTTATCTGGGGGATGTATAGCAACATCAAAATACATCTTAAACAAAGAAAAGAAAAAGTTTTGAAAAGAAAAGAAAGTCAAAACAAGTCGCTTTGTTGTACGTAAGTACAGACCTATCACCGCTGTTTTGACTTAAGATAGCAAGATAAGTCGCTTTGTTGTACGTCAGTACAGACCTGTCACCGCTGTCTTGCTAAATTAAAAGGAACACTAAGACAAACTAAGACACTCTGTTGTATGTAAATATAGAACTGTGTCCGATGTTTGACTTTTAAAGAACATTTGCAATACCAAAAGGTTATAATCATTGTGTGTCTGCCTTGATCATAGAAGTATATCTAAGTATGGGACACGTAAGGTAGTTTCTTGATAAATAAAAAGGCCAAGGGAATTTCTAAAGTGTTAAATGTTTAAAGGGAAAGTCATACCGACAATCGACTTCAAAATGTATATCACGACAAACAACCAACGGAATAAAAATTCCTAAGTGTGAAAGTGAAATACTAAAAGTGCGTTTGACACCGCTATCTGATTGAACCTTCTTTGACTATCTCGCAAAAAAATATTCTGTTAGTATAAGTTGTAATTTTTAAAGTACTTTTGAGTATTTTTAATTTTGGTTTACTTTATTTTATTTTATTTTATTTTAAGTAGGATAAGGGTCTAAGTTACTAGGATGCATTTTTGGTTGAAGAAACAAATATTGCGTGAAAATCTGTTGCTTAGTGTGAATGTTTTTGCAAAGTTGGAAAAATTTCGCTACATGAAAAAGTTGGAATTATTCAAAAATTTTCAAAATTTTCAGTTAAGTTCGAAATCCAGACAAATTCGAAGTTACCTTCGAACTTCCTGGATGTTCGAACTTAAGCTAAGTTCGAAGGTGGTTGATATAAATAGGTCAACGGTACTTCATTATGTCATCTACTCTCGAATTTATTCTCTCGAACTTGTCAGGGCGATCTCGAACTTATTGCTTCGAATTTATCGACATTCGAATTTCATACTGTTTCTCGAAGTTTTCTGCTTGTTCTCGAACATACACACATACTTGAGTATAGTGAACATTACAATACTAAGTAAGTGTTAGTTTAGGACATTTTTGTGGCAAAAATCGAACATATTTGAGTTTTATGACATTTAAAACTAGGTGACTTTAAATCACAAGTTTTAAAAGCTAAAAATTAAAATAAATGATACATAACTTAGATTAGAACCTAATAGGACTAGATTACACTGTTAATTAAGTCAAATGGGGTTCAAATCATGGTTTTTTAAGTTGAAAATGACCGACTTCGAACTTGTTCTTCAGGTTCGAACTTGTCAGAAAGTTCGACTTTGTTGAAATATCTATAAGTTCGAAGTCAGTCATGTTCGAATGGGTGTTTCGAACTTAATTAAGTTCGAATGGTTTTTAAATTCTAGAATTTGTCTAAATTCGAATATGTTAGACTTCGAACTTAATCAAGTTCGAAGTTATGCAAGTTCGAAGTTAACAAATTTAAGTTTAATTAATTTCTAACAATTTAATCATCTTTTGTATGCAGATTTGGGTGATTGGGCATTTTACAACAAGCATAAAATGGTTATGACTGTCGATCTCCAATTTTCAGAGGCTCAGCCATACCGTCAAATGATAGAATTTCTAACGCAGTCCAGAGTGTCGTATGTACTGACGCATAATCTGCCGGTCATTCTGACCTATGTGAGGCAGTTCTGGGATCATCTACAGGTGGATTGCACTGTCACCCCTACTGTGTTGCTTACAAGAGTAGGAGGTCAACCGATAGTCTTTTCTGCAAACATGTTGAGACAAATCTTGCAGTTGGGCACAGAGGATCAGGAAGCGAGGCCCAAATATTTGTCCAATTCCCATAAGGCAAGCGGCCTTTCTGAAAACAGGTTATGCACAGGACATAACAAAGGTGTCCTACGTAAAAAGCGGGTTAATTGGCCAGTGGAGGTATCTAGTCCACGTCATAATGGTGTGATTCGCACCGAAGAAAGCAGGGTTCGACACGATGGTGTGAAAGCTACAGTCTGCGTTGATTGCCTTAGTATACAATAAGCCGTTCAGCTTTTCGGAGATGTTCTTCGGGGAGTTTGTTCATCAGATTACTGCCCCTGCCAGAGAAAGGTTTTGATGTATCCCCGCTTCATAATGATGATTATTCGACACTTTTTGCCGGATCTGCCACCACTACCTGAGCAAAGTGGCGTTGCTTTAATCGATAAGCGTATTTTTGCCGACTGCCAGACCCACAATGCACGAAGGGCTGAGCAAGTCAGGCCTCAGGTGGCTCCTTTGTTTGGTGCAGTTATAGATACTGATTTTGTTGCTCCGGAAGGAGATAATTGGATCGGTGAAGCACCACCTCAACAACAGCAGCAGCAGCAACCTTAACAGGTAAGAGCACTGGCAAGACGCACTCCGGTTGCTCGAACGATTCCACGCTCCCAACCTGCTACAGAAGCTGCTGGGCCATCCACTTCGGCTCCACAGCTAGACCAACGGGAACAGACGTTGGAGGAAATCTAGGAACAAGGAGCTGCAGCTCAAGAAAATATAGCTGAACAATTGGTTCAAGATATTTTGGAACCCCCAGCTGATATGGAAGACATTTCCAGACACACCGATGAGTATCAACCTCCTGTTGCCGAGTCTGAAGGCACAGAAGTTCATGAGGAAGGAACAGCGGCTTGGGAAGAGGCTGAGGGTCAAGTCGAGTCTGCCTTTGAGTCTGAATCTGAATCAAGTTTTGAGGAGACAGAAGCTGAAGATCCAGCTGGTACCATCGGCAGATATGGATCTAGAGTTGTTGTTAGCCGAAGGAAGATGTCATGGCCTGTAATTCATGATGAAGAGGCAGAATATTCTGACTTTGAAATAGAAGAAGAAGCCCCAGTTGCCACTCGACATAGGGCAAAAAGGCATCGCTTTATGCAGGGAGCTCCGTCTACTTTTGCTGCTATTCCATCCGCTTCAACCGCCGCTGCATCAACATCCGCCTCCATTCCATCCACCTCCGTTCCATTCACCAAAGATCAGCAATTCATCGAGCAAAAGAGCAAAGTAGATTTTCAAACAGTCCAAATATTCCAACTCTTTCACGCAGTGAATGAGTTGCAACACCATAACGCGAGGTTGGATTAAGAAAATGCCAAGTTACAGACGACAGTGGTAGCTCAGCAAGAAGCGCTGACGACTCAACAGTCCCAAATCCTGACACTGCAGACCCTGGTAGACCAGCTTGTGAAAGATCTTCAAGCTCAGGGGGAGAGCAGTTGTCGAGGCGATGAATTAAAGAGAGTAACTAGAGATGATGAAGAAGGTGATGATCCCGGCATGCAGAAAGATAGTGAGCTAGCAGATCTTTCTCCACAGACTGGTCAGCAAAGCTAATATTCAGGGGGAGCCTTGTTCTTCGGGCACAGGAGCAGGAGAAGATGAAGAAAAAGGCAAGGCTCCTGAAGCCTCAGAGTCTCTTGAACAAGAAATGATATGAGCTCTGGTAGATTTAGATGATGAGGATGAGTTTAGGTTTGATATTGAAGACTTCATAGATCAGGAGGAACTTGAAGAGGGAGAGTTCATACCTGAGGATGTTCCAGATTGGAAATCCGATGATGAAGTATTAGAAGACGAAGATGATAATGTTGATGAAGTTTTGATTCAAAAGCAATCTGTAACGGAGCAATATGTGAACAATGATGAAAATGTGATAGACATAGATATGCTTAACTCTACTTTAAATGTTGAATCTGAATCTAAGGCAGCTGACAAGGATATATCGAATGAGGAGCAAAGATGTCAATGGTTAAGGAAAGAAGAAAAGAAGGAGGTCTTAGAAATAAAGAAGAAGATAAGGGTACCGAGGGCAAGCAAACTATCTGGAGGAATTCTCAGCTGGTTCTTTGACAGAGAATTGCAGCTATTTGTTTTGAAAAGAAGAGACAGATTGCAATATTTGAGAAGATGACTGAAAGACTTTAGTTCGCTGCCAAAATGTGAGGTGAAGGAACTGGCTTGGAAAGAACTGAACAACCTAGGAGACGACCAATACGCTGAAGTGCTATCAAGAATAATTAGAAAAGAAGGTCGGTCTGGTACGTTTGAAAGACTTAAGCCAAGATCTGGTAAAAGAGTAGTGGATGAAACCAGAATAGATCCACTTACTAGAAGGCCATGGGCTAAGATGGTTTACAAGCCAGTCAGATGCCTGAGGAAGGTTCTATTAAAGACAATGCCAGAGGATGTTCTGAAGAATATGAAGTGGTGGTATGTCGATAATGAAATAGCCAAAGCCATAATGGAGGATGAAGAAGAGAAGGTAATTTTGAAGGTATACGATCCGTTGCACCTTGTCAACTTATCCAAGGATGACCTGCAAAAGCTTCATGATAAGCCAATTTTCTTTCATGAAGGCTGGAGATCTGAAGGCAGGAAGTTCCAGAAAGTTTTAAAGGTTTGTGTAGAACAGGGATTGTACGCTGGTAGCATTTTGAATAGGCCTAGTACTTAGAATAATTAAATATCTAGTTAGAAGCTATCGTCAAGGGGGAGTCTGTTAGTCCATCCTGTGTGACGATAGCAGTCTAAATGTAGATAGTTCTTTTGTTATGGTTCAGGCTTTGTAATTACCAGTTAATACATATGTTTGATATTGGTTATATATGTTTGATCTTGTTCGTGATTGATGTTTACTTAAGTTCAAAGATAAGTTCAAATATAAGTTCAAACATAAGTTCAAAGATAAGTTCAAATATAAGTTCAAAGGTAAGTTCAAACATAAGTTCTAGAACAAGTTCAAAGACAAGTTCTAGAGTAAGTTCAAAGACCAGGTTCGAACTTATTGGTGGACAGGTTCGTGGGCTTGGGCCTTCACGAACTTGTCTGGTCCAAGTTCGAACTTAAGACTTATTTTTAAGGGTTAATCAGTTTTGATTAAGAACCTTTGCAGAGATTAACGTTCGGAGCGACTATGAACTTGTGAGCGTTTGCAGAGTGTTAACAGAGAGTTTTTGGAGAGATTCACGTGTCGGGACGTTCGTTGTTTACGTCTATCATCGTGTTGGTCTCCGGTTTTCGGGTGCATGATCGATTCGTCAAACCCCTAAAAAGGATTCCACACTCGTTGGACGGTGTCACGTCAAGATCCGATTCGTAAGCAGGTGACCTTACACAAACATTTTAACTTTTTTATCAGCACTGTAACTCATAAATTTTCTACCTAATACATCCTAGTTAGGTTCCAGTTCTCCAAGCTGCTGAGAGCTTCAGCTTCAACCAGGTCCTGTTTGAAATTGCTTGTTGAGGGGACATCAGTGTTGGCCATCAGACAATTGTTATCCTCTTCATCTGATGATGAATCAGACTCCTCCCAGTCACAAGTCTCAACCATGAGTCCTTTCTGCTTGTTGGAAGCCACTGAGTCTTCCAACTTTCTCAGCTTAGCAATGGCCATTAGGTACTTAACCCTGTAACCATCATCTTTATTTGTCTTGTATGGTTTGGATGAGGAGCCACTAACTTTAGACACAAAGTCAGCAGGTATATGGTCTGTTTTGCCACATTTAAAGCACTCAGCCTTAGTTTTGTCAAATGCTTTCTTTTTTATGGCACCTGACTTCTGTTGCAGCATCTTTCCACCAAACCTCTTCTTATTGAATTTTTTGACAAGCATGGAAATCATTTACTCATCATCAAATTTAGCAAGATCTTCACAGTTTTCTTCCTCGGATAATTCTTCCATTTCATCATCAGCCTGTTGATCAGCTTGTGTGAACACATCACACACCTGACCAACAGGTTGTCTCACGCTGGCCACTAAGGCAGCACCTCTTTTGGACATTTCTAAGGAATTTCTATTCGGTTGCCTTGATTGTTCATTATTTAGTCAGGATCCATACAGGTTTACAAGATCCATACCTTTGATGGTGCATGAGTTTCTAAGGATAGTAGAGAAATAGTTCCGTTCATCAGGCAGAATGTCCAAAAACTTATTTACCAGAGTTAAACTGTCTTTGGTGATCCCAACAACTTTGAGATCATTAATTAGAGCAGTGAACCTGGTATAGGTTTCAGTGAGAGACTCCTTTGGTTTTGCAAAGAATAGTTCATACTGTCTAACAAGATTGTTGATCCTGTTATCCAGTGTGATAGTGGGACCATCATAGACGATACACAAAGTATCCCGCATCTCCTTTGGAATCTTCATTTTTTCAACCTGTTTGAACACATCATCAGGAAGAGAAATAACCAGGTTGTTCCTAGCCTTTGCATCAAGGGCCACCAGCCTTTTGTCTTCATCATACCATTGAGCTTTAGCCTTTTCGAAGGTCCTAATTTCAGAAACAACTCCTTAAGCAGCGGGAGTGATAGTAGTAACAGAGGTTGGCACATAGGGACCTTCCATTACTATCTCTGGTAGTTGTACATCCAGATGCTCTAAATGGAGCATCATTCTGCACTTCTAGCCAAAGACGTTCTGATGATTGAACTTGGGAGGTTTTGCCATAGAACCATTGTCATAGTAAGAGGAAGAGCTGTCATCACTGTTGTCCATGGTGGGAAATAGGGAGAATGAGAGATCTAGAGTTAACACACACTCTATCTGCTCTGATAGCAGATGTAGGTCCCAAAAGGTTTCCCTAGTATGTTGCTCTAAGCTGTAAAGTGGGGGGGGGGATGAATACAACTATTTAAAATTTCAACACACTATCTCAATGGTTGTATGTCTTATCAACAAGTGTTAAATACAAACAAGCCTGGATTGCGGAATTGTTCAAGCTGAGATGACAGATACAACAGTGACTACAAATCTAAGACTCACTCAGACTAGTTACAATGAATACACTCACAAAGATGAACTCACTATTTACAAGACAGACAGACGGACAGCTTGAACAAGAACAGCTTGGACACACTTTACTGTTTTATTCAAGCAGAATTTGCATGCATGAAAATACACTTCTTTGCACGTTCTGAATATCACACTCTTGTATTTCTCATATTCCTTAGAAGCTTCCTTTTATACTCTCACTGAGAGTCCTAGTGAAGCTTCCTCATTGGACATAGAGATAGTAGAGTGTCTTTCCAAAAAGACAAGAATACTTTTCTACACGTTCTGACAAAGCAGTATTGTCTTTACATTGCAGAATCTTTGTCTTTTCCTTTTTGTCTCTGTTGTAGAAGGCTTTAACCAAAAAAGGAATGTCAACTTTAAACCTTTAATCTTCTGTTATGGCCACTTTGATATAAGAAATGGTCTGTCACCCATTTCAAATATCCACTTTGTCTTCATGTAACAGAACAACGTAAGAAGTCTTTGTAGCTTCTGTTTTTCCATTTTGTCTTCGACTTTGTAAACTGATCTCTTGGTCCAAGAGAATACATGAGGACATGGAATCATATTCCATAAAGTGTTTAGCGTGTTCACAAAGAACAGAACACTTAGAATTTGTCCAAACTGCTGAACAGATTAGAGAAGTGTAGACAGTTTATGTCCAGCCTGTTCAACAGAGTAGAACAGCTTGGACAATCTGCCTTAGTTGCAACAAATGCAACAGGGTAAACAACTTTGACTATTATTGCAAATCACTTATCTAGTTTCAATAAGGCATTACAGGCCTTATATTATACCTTCAAGTGCATCAAACAGGTTTGATTAATAATCTCCCCCAAGATGTATAACAGGTTTGACTGAGGCCTTTTTGTGCCTAACAACTGCTTCAAACCCTCGTCCCATGTATCTCCAATCATATAACATTGGTAAAACAGATTGACCCTTTTTCAAAAACGTAGGATTTTTAAAACCAATTCCTTCTTTTGAATGATAAAACCTAGTTTCTTTTGGTTGATTGAGATGAATAGTTGATCTGTTTGTCCCCTTTTTAAGAATTTATCATCATGGTCCTTGCTTCCGGAGTACAAACATATTCTCTCTTTTTCAATCATTTTGAATTTTGTCTCATATTCTAGATTCTGAACGTTTAAAGACTCAATACGTTTTATTAGAACAGATAATTCAGACTTCAAGGAACTCTTTTCCTCAGTGATTGTATTAGTACAATTTTTAACTGAAGTGTTCCTCTCCTTAGACATGACTTTTTCATGCAAGAGTTTCTTTACAAGATTGTGCTCATTCAACCAGTTATTTTTATACAAAGTGGATTGTTCTTTTTTAGCAATCATTTCATTCTTTAATTCATGTAGTTGAGCATGTAGTTCGTCAAATTCATCCCTAGATTTAAAATCATATAAGGATTGTATATGAGATAAATCAGACGAATATGAAAAACTTTGTACCTGTTCGGAGTGGTTCATGAGACAGACTGGAGATGTATCAACTTTCTCCTCCTCGACAGTCTTCTCATGTGTGGAAAATCCTTGAGTCATGATTGTGGAGTGCAAAAGGTTGATCTTCTAGATTGGAAATTGGAAAAACTCAGAAACTTCACAAGTTCGGATGCTGATGAATCTGAAATTCGGATGTATGTGTATCCGAAGTTCGGGTTGGAGGTGATCTAGAGTTTAGGAACTTGTTCTTTAAACTTGATGAGGGTTGATCTGAGGTTCGGAAGTGACCCAAAGTTTTGATGGTGTGTGATTTGAGGTTGATTTGGTGAAACATAGATCAGAAGTGGCTTTTGGATGTTGATTTTTCAGATTATCTACATAAAATGCATGTAACTTCTTTCTGGACGTAGATGTCGATTCACGCTTCGTTTTGATGTATGGTAGGCGCTGTAAAGATATTCCAGTTAACAGTTATGGTATCTGGAAGCACTGAAAGTCACAAGTTTGGATGGGTTGAAGTTTGATGCGAAGAATGGTCCGAAATTCGGATGTATGGTCCGAAGTATGGTCCGAATTCCAGATGGTTCGAGGTTCAAGGTATGGTCCGAAATTCGGGTGTATATGGTTTGAAGTATGGTCCGAATTTTGGATGGTTTCGAGGTTCGAAGTATGGTACAAATTTCAGATGTATGGTCCGAAGTTTGGAGACCCGAAATTGGAGATACAAAGTTGACGACCCGAAATTGTAGAAGGTCCGAATTTCAGATGGACCCGAAGTTTGACTTAGTCAAAATTTTCAAAAGAACGCAGCAGAACTAATACTGTTGAAGACGATGAACAGTAACCCAGAAATTCAAAAATCCAACTCCAAATGATGCAAAAACCCAATATAATGATCCCTTATTGCTCGAATATAATAATAAACAACTTTTAAACAAATTTCAACCTATATTTTCTACAAATCTATGATTAATTTCGATTAATCACCATGAAAAATCAAAAAATTCGTGAAGAATAAAATATCTCTTAGATCTAAAATTTAACCCTCAAATCACGCTGAAAACTAGCAAATAATGATAGGAATTAACTAATAATCATCAAACAATCACAGATCTATCAAAATAAGGTGGAAAGAACAATTTATTTTGAGATATAGAATAAAACCGTATGAATATTGATGAGTTTGTGAAGAACATGTTCTTGCCAAGTTGAAATCCAATCTTCTAGCTCTGATACCAATTAACAACTTTGATTCCCAATATATTTTGCACTCATATACAATAAACAAAATGATTTGTATTAAGAATATGAAGATTACAAAGAGAGAAATTGGGCTCTTAATCTCTAGGAACTTTCACACTTTAAAACACACACTTAGGGTGGATGCTACTTCAAAACCCTAGGAGAATAATACTATATATACCTAAGCTTATATTGGGAGTTTGTCTAAACACTCCCATTCAAAGTATAGGAAATTAGGATTCCCCACAAAGTAAACTATTCCTATTTACAAATTTAACCTAGAATTTTATTATATTTAATTACACACTATTTTAGGGCTAACAACTTTGGACCTTGACCAAATCTCTGAATTTGGTCTTGTTTCCTGCAGCATCATCTGGGTGTACTCAACCTGCTCAGCTTTGGATATGTTACTTTATTCCGTGAGCAGCCGTCTACTATGCATCCCTGGCTTCTTCATGAATACAACATTGAGTTTTTCTTCTAGATAGGGCTCAAGAAAATCTTCTGCTTTCATTTTCATTAAGTACTCCTTGAGCCCTTGAACTGGTGGAGCCTAACCTCCGCTACGGGAAATTCCAACATTTGATAGCCTCAGATTATCTCTCTCCTCAGTAGACAGAGAGTGAACTCTCCCCTTAGAGAACCAGTCCACCCATTCTAGATCGCCCTTATCATATATATCAGTGAAGGTTCAGGGATTTCTTGAAAACAATCAACAGTTCGGGGGCCTGACGGTTCAGCAGTTTTCGTTGGTGGTTTTTGAGTGAAGGTGGAGGTGGCAAGGTTCAAGGTTAGCTTTAGGTTAGGAGGAGGGGAGGGGCCTTTATGGTTGAGGAGATTTCTTGTTGAGGCACGTAAGTGGGTGAGTTCAGAATGTCAAAAGAGGAGGAGGACTTTTGGGTTGACTCAGGTTTTGGCTTGGGTACTTTGATGAGCTCATCTAGGTCAACCTCTGAATCTGAATCAGATAGCAAGATGACTTTGATTTTTTCAGTTGTAGGCTCATATACTACAATGGCCTTTGTACAAATCTTCCTCTTGTTGAGCTTCTGGGGCACTAAACATTTGTTCCCTACTCATTTCTCTATCTTTGGCTCCCCCTAGACCTTGTACTTCCCCCTCAAGCTAAACTCTGGGGTGCTTCTCCCCCTAAGGTTGACAAGGGTCCTCCTGATCATGATGTTTGCATTTGAGAGACTCAGCCTGAGGGCGACAGAGACTTTGTAGGTCAATTATTGTCGATTCCAGCCTATCTATTATTTTATTCAGTTCAGCTTTGACCCTCAGAATTAGTCTCTGCAGATTATCAAACGAATCAGTAAACAATGTAGTTGTTGTGGCCATCTGGTCTTGTAGAGTCTGGATGGCGGTTGTAGATTGACCTGATGCAGTTCCTGGTGGCAACTCCTGAGTTGCAACACCGTTTCCCTTCAAGAAAGATAAAAGGGAGGAATGTTGTTCCTCAGAAGTGTAAGGTCCACCCTTTACGGATCTATCAAGGCGTGATGGTGTCAAACGAGTATGGAATCCTCGTTTAACATTGATGGATCGATCACACGGGAACACGGAGCCTAACACGATGCTAGCCGAATGAGTATGGACCCCACATGATGTATCACTCCATTTGAATGCTATTAAACTCTCTGAATTCGCCTTGTATCTCACACACACGAATCTGGAAGCTATTTTCAAAATCTTAATGAAATAAAACACATAAGTTCATGATATAACCCTTAAGTTCTCTCTTTTCTCACTTTTTTTTTTTTTTGAAATTTTCTACTTTTCTCTCTTTTTTTTTGTTTATAAGTAAATTAACTACTAAGACAAACTAAAACTTAAAAAATTTAAAAGAAAGGTTATCTACTGAGGTCAGGTTATTCTGGATTTCGCATCCCATTTAGTTGGACTAACAACTCAAAACGTGATCTATCAAACGCTTTGTGAACATATCCACATAGTTTTCTTCTGCTGGAACATTTACCAATATGCTTAGTCTTATTATGCTTTACCGAATTATTGGTTATAGCTATCTTGGATTGGTTGTCTATCCTAATAAGAGTATGAGTGTAAGTGAAACCGTAATCCCGCAATTGTTGTTGGATCCACAGAACCTGTGAATAACAACTACCCACAGCTACATATTCGGCCTCGCATGTTGATACGGCTACCAAAGTCTGTTTCTTGCATTGCCAAAACACCAGTCTCCCTCCTAGGAACTGACAACCTCCCGTTGTTGACTTTCTATTCAAGCTGCACCCTCCATAATCCGAGTCTGTGTAAGCTTCAAATTCCAGATCTCCATCAGCATGATACCGAAGTCCCAGCTTCGGTTTTGACTTCAGGTATCTCAGAATCCGCTTCACAGCCTTCATGTGCATCTCTTTGTGGTTAGCTTGAAAGCTGGCACACATACAAACAGCAAACATAATATCAGGTCTAGAAGCAATTAAATACATTAGTGACCCGATCATGGCCCGATATAATGTCGGATCCACATCAGCATCACTACCGGTACCCAGTCCGAGATTGTGATTGACGTGAATTGGAGTACTGAAATGTGCTATGAGTTTTGTTCCTTCCATCCCGAAGCGCTCTAATATTTTATAGACATACTTCATTTTATGAATGAACATACCCTTCTTTCGTTGTTCAACTTGTAAACACAGTAAGAAATTCAATTCTCCCATCGCACACATCTCAAACTTGGACTTCATAACTTTCTCAAAATCCTTGCACAGCTGTTCATTTGACGACCCAAAGATAATGTCGTCCACTTAAACTTTTACCAGCAGAAAATCCTTAGTCTTCCACTTAATAAACAGTGTACTATCTATTCTCCCTCTCTCAAACCCAATTTCCAAGAGATGAGTAGACAGTGTCTCGTACCACGCCCTAGGTGCTTGATGTGATCCATACAGAGCCTTATCCAATTTATATACTTTGTCTGGATACTTAGGATCTATAAACCCTGGCGGTTGCTCGACATACACCAATTCCTTCACTTTCCCGTACAAGAAGGCACTCTTGACGTCTAGTTGATAAACTTTGAAATCCTTGATGGATGCAAACGCAGAGAAACAGTCTAAGAGCTTCAAGCCTTGCTACTAGTGCAAACACATCTTTGTAATCTATCACTTCTTCTTGGTTGGACCCCTTGACTACAAGTCTTGCCTTGTTACGAGTCACGATACCACGATCGTCTCTTTTGCACTTAAAGACACATTTGGTTTCTATTGCAACTTCTCCACGAGGCAAAGGCGCTAACTCCTAGGCTTCCAGCTTTTTGAACTGTGAGAGTTCCTCCTACATTGCTTCAACCCTAGAATTATCGTTTAGAGCCATTTATACATTCTTCGGCTCACTTGTGAGTTGAAACAAGAATACAGACAAGTGTGAAATGCCTCTGAGTCATTGATCATTGATAACAACACTGTGTTAATATTCACATTACTCCGAGTTCTCACACCAGCATTTGGATTCCTAATAATATCCTCAAGTGGGTGATCCTTTTGTATTTTTGATGTTTCAACTGCATCGACCTGAAGATTGTCTCCCAGATTTGATCCTATTTCACCTAGTGGGGGTGTGACTTTAGACGGAAAATCCTCCTCGTGATCATCGTCTTCTGAGGGTGGACTATTTATCTTATTCACATCATTAGACGACGACAGTTCTTCAGTTGTTAGGGACCCGTCTTCTGTCGATATATTTTCTGCAGATGACATGGGAATGCTCGAATTGGGAAAGACTTTACCCTCGCCATTAAGATTTAAGGTTGAGAATTCATTCTCCACAGTTCCTGCATCACCTCTAAAAGGAATGTTAAATGATTTAAACACAGACTCATAATCAGATAACCATTCTTGACCAATTCGGGGTTCATGTGAATAGCAGGTTACATAAATGTTAAACATAATTTCTATTGTACCAATAGTTTTATTATAAACCCTCTTGTTTGGCGAATTTGGGACATAACCTAGGAAGTATCCTTCATCTGGCTTTTCACCAAACTTAGGTTGATGTTTTGTTTTTAGCAAAGTACATGGCACTCCAAATGGTTCAAAACTAGTTAAATTTGGTGGTCGCTTATTCAGAATCTCATAACAGGTTTTGTTCAAAGATTTGACCGTAAGGAGTCTTTTTTAAAACATGACAAGTGGTATTCACTGCCTCCCCCCAAAACATGGTGGGAAGCTTTGAATCCGAGAGCATAGTCCTTGCTGTTTCAATTAATGTCCTGTTCTTTCGTTCTGCCACCCCATTTTGTTGTGGCTCATATGGTACACTAAATTGATGCACTATGCCTTTAGTTAGGCAATATACACCAATTACTACATTTTTGAACTCTGTTCCATTATCACTTCTGATACGTTTTACCCTTTTCCCATATGAGTTCTCAACTTGGTCTAAGAACCCAATCAGCGTGCCTGCTGTCTCGTCCTTTGTACCTAAAAAGATAACCCAATAAGATCATGAGTAATCATCAGTGATAACTAAACAATACCAACTCCCCCTATACTCCTTTTGTTGATTGGACCGAAAAGATCCATATTCAACAAATCAAAGGTGAAAGAGATTGAGTTCTGAGTCTTCGATTTGTGTGCCTTCTTATGTTGTTTCCTTTTCTTGCATGACACACATTTGTCTTCAAACTGGAAGCTCTGCAATGGAACACCTTGCACAAGGCCATTTTTAGTGATGAAATTCATCTTCATTAAGTGCAAGTGAGCCATTCGCCTGTGCCACAGCAAAGATTCTGACTCTGAAGCTTTGGACAATAAACATGTAGACCCCATCGAAGATTCTGCTATGGTCATGTCCATCATATACAGATCATTCTTCCTTGGAGCCCTCATCATTATCCATTCTTTCGGAATCTTAAATCCAGGTTTTAGCACTAGCGCTTCCTTCTCAGTAGAAAGTACTGATTGTTGCTTATCACGATTTGAGAGACACTTATGAGATTATGATCAAGCTTCTCTACATAGTAGACTTTCTTGAGTGAGAGTTTCCCATTAGTGACTGTTCCTAATCCAGGGATATCGCCTCCTTTATTCCCAGCATATGAGACAAATCCCTTATACCCGCTTTTGAAGTCTGTCAGTAGACTTCTTTCCCCAGTCATGTGTCAAGAGCAACCACTATCTACGAACCACTTGTTGTTTAGACCTGTAGTTAACTGCTGCACATGAAAGAAAACAAATTAGTTATCACGGGGAACCCAAGCCATGACTGACTTGGTAATACCATTCTCATCCATAAACTTGAACTCTTTCAAATACCCATCTATCTTTTCAGGTAACATGGGTTTTTGAGCAAGAACCAGTTGTGGAGCCGAGTGATTAACATCCACTCTTGGCCTTTGGATTGGCTTTTGCTGTGTAGCCCTAGAGTAATTTATGTTATAATGCATTTCAGTGTTATAACTCTGGGCTCTACCAGGTCTCTGATGTCTGTTTGGAGTATGAGACCTAACTGGAGTATAACTCCTCTTAGGTGTATGATTCCTAATGACAGGTTGGGGGCCAGACCTTGATTGACTAGGGAATCTATTCGGTGAATCATTCCTAAGTCCTTCATTTTTTCTGATAGACACTGGTGGTTGTTTACTACCTACTCGTGAGGTCACATTCGAGTTCTTCTTTGAATTTTGAGAACTACTCGTGCTTGCATTACTAGGTAGTGTTCTCAAGGTTTGTTGTTCTTGTTTCCCTATGGTTGGTGTAGACTCTGGTATCTTATAGGGACAACCTGATGTAACATGACCTTTTTCATGACATTTAAATCAAGACATCTTGTCAATAGATTTCTTCTAAGCACTCTTTGACTTCGGGGTCTCACTAATGTCCTGTTGGTTTGTATCAACAACTTTGTTCAACTCCTCTTGTTTATTGACACTAATGTTTTTAACTTCTTCTAGTGTTGACACACTACTAGACTGCACAAACTTTACCATTTTCTTAACCTGAGAAGCAGTTGTTGACACCTTATCCGGCTCAGTTACCTGTACTTCCTCTGATTTAACCGTTTTGTTGGTCTCATCCTGAGGGATAGGCACATAGTTCCTGATGAAAGGTGGAGGCACATCTTGATATTCTAGGCCAATTAGTTTCTTAGACTGTCTTTACGAATCTAAGATTTTGCCTAATTTCAAGGATGAGTTCCTAAACTTCTCAATTTTACTATTAGCCTCAGCAACCTTAACCCTAGCTTCTGCTAATTCTACATCTTTAAGGGTGATCTCCTTAGTAAGTGATTCTAGATGCTCATAAATTAGTTCCATCCTGACACACTGTTTGCTCAATTTGCCTTTCAGAATTATTACATGTTGAGCGTCAGCTTTCATTTTAGCCCTAAGATCTTTCTTAATGTCTAATAAACTAGCATTATCAGATTTTAGAGACTGAATTTGAGCTGTCATAGATGAATATGATTCTAGAACTAAATTCAATTTGTCGTTTAAAGTAGTCCATAAAGCACACAAATCATGAAAAGTAGAAAAGTTGAGAGTTACCTTTTTCCGATCTGATTCGATGTTGGCCATCTGAGCAGCAAACTCCAGAGTAGTCAGCTCCTCAGAATTTTCCAGTACCAATGGATTTGTGTCGGACTGTTGGGTATCCACCTTTTCATCCTCTATTGCTCCACTATCAGCTTCAGTCACTTCAGCCATAAAAGCTCTAGTGTTTGTCTCCGGATGAGATATCCAATCATAATTACCATCTAACTGCTTGTTAGAAGATACATTTGTCAGTAACCCAGCCACTGAAGCTTGATTCCCTGAACTGGTTGAATTCTGTCTTCCCGAAATCTGACAGTTTTCCATCTTTGGTCTCTGACATTCTCTCGCAAAATGTCCCAACCCCTGATAGTTGTAACACTTAACTTTTGATTTATCAAAACCTACATTGTTCACACTAAAGTTTCTTCCAGTACATTTCATGAACCTCTTCACCCTTTGTGTCACCATGGCCAGTTGCTATTGCAGGTCCATCTGCTCTAGATCATCGGGATCTACCTGATCATAATCTTCCTCTAATAAAGTCGGATCATTAATCTTTCGCTGAATACGATTACCGTATGCTGCTATAAAAAAATGCTAGAAGCTTTAATTGCTCCTCTGCTGCCTTAGCACTCATAGGCAATTTCGTGTACCCCTGAGATGAACATCCTGAGCTTTGTGGTTGGTCATATGGTTTTGTAAACCCTAGAAAGGCCCTGCCACTCGATTCTTCTGCTTCTGCAGGTATGCCTTCTTCTTCTCTTGAATAGAACGTTGTAGCCCTCGACTTAGGTACACTAGAAGTTGATGACTTAGACTTACCAAAGTACATTTCAGGATCTTGTAGCTGATCGTATTCGATCTCCTTCTTTTTTGTCTTGAAGTTATAAGCTCTCAGTGTCCCAATAACCTCTTCAAGTGTGAGAGTGTCAAATTTCTCTTGATCATGTTTGATCAGAGCAGTGTACATCTCCCACTTTGGCAGTAACGCATTTGGAAGTTTCTCAATCATTCTGATTCTTGATAGTCAACTTTGTGATTATCAAGCTCGGTCAGAAGACGATAGAACCTTGTGATCACCTCATCTAAATTTTCATTCTTCAGACCCTTAAAGATAACAAACTGTTGCTTCAACAATTCAATTCTCCCCTTCCTAACCTGTGGATTTCCCTCAAACCTCTTCTCCAAAGCCTCCCAGAGTTCTTTAGAGGTTCCATGATGTTTAAACGTATGCAGAATCTCCAAAGGTAGCGCCATTTTAATTGAAGACGGAGCCCGATTTTCAGCTTCATAAATTTGCTTATCCTCATCTTTCATTTGTTGATAGGATAGAACTTTCATCCTACCCTCGAGCCCCTTAGTAGGGGAACATACCCTTCATCAATACATATCCACATGCACATATCGTGAAACCGAGCAAAATCTGCAAACCTATCCTTCCACCAATAATAATCCTCGATTTTCATAAGCTTTGGTGGGGAGTTTGGTTTACCCACCTCGTGGTCCATTTCTATGAACTTGTGTAGACTTGACATTCTTGAAAATTTTATTCACGAAATTAATTAATTAGTTTTTAAAATAAATCTGAAAACAAGTTCGTACGGACTTAGATTTAGTTCATACGAATTTAATTTAAATTCGTTTTTACCAAATTAAATTAGTTTGAAATTAAGTTCGTGGACACTAAGTTCGAATCCTGACAAGTCCGTGGAATACCAAGTTCGAAGATTAACAAGTCGTGTCTGACAAGTCCGTGGAACCCTAAATCAGTCAAGTTCGTGAAATCTGACAAGTTCGTGGAGGAGCGTGTCTGACAAGTTTGTGAAGCCCTAAATTCCTACTAACTCCGTGCGTCGCAAGTTCGTGTAAACTTCAAAAATTCAATTTTTTCAAAAACTCAGATTAATTCAACGTTTTTAAGGCTAAAAACGATGAATCCCATTGAATCAATGAACTAAAATGATTATGGAAGAGAAAAACTGTTAAAATCAACGTAGAAACTCTGAGAAACTTGTGATTTATCCGTAAAAACGCCAAAAAAAACCTTTGAATGTTCGACGAATTGTGAAGAACACGAAGAACAATCAAATAAAAGCTGTGATACCACTTGTAAGGTGAACTCTCTATGGATCTATCAAGGCATGCCGGTGTCAAACGAGTCCAGAATCCTCGTTTAACGTTGACGGATCAATCACACGGGAACACGGAGCTTAACACTATGCTAGCCGAACGAGTATCGACCCCACACGATGTATCACTCCGTTTCAATGCTATGAAACTCTCTAAATTCGCCTTATATCTCACACATAAGTCATGATATAACCCTTAAGTTCGTGCATGACCCAAGCCCATGAACTTATAAGTTCAAACCCTTTGAGATATGTTCGTACGAACTTATCAGGGCTAAGTTCGTACCCTCATGTCTCATGGAATTATCATGCAATCATGAACTAATCAAGCCATTGCGTTAACAAGACCCTATCTATTGCAATATACTATCAATAACAAAACTAGACTGCTGTCGTCACACCGGGTGTACCAACAAGAAGCGTCCTTGAGGGCTGCTAGGTCAGCCCGTGTAACAACACCGGCTTCACGAAGAAGTGTTGTTAGCATCTTAGGAGTTATCCTTTGATGGCCTGAGGCGGATGACATTGGTCTGGCCGCGACAAGACTTCGTTCCCTCATTTCTGCATCACCAGCTGGTGGTGCAGATCGGGATGTTTGTGGATGGTCATAGAGACGTCTTGAATGTGCAAAGGAGTGTTATCGGGTGTGCCGTGAGCTGTGATCAATTGAGCGTTGGTCATCGGGGCAGCAGGTGAGCTGTTTCAACATCTCCCCTCTCCGAGCGAGGGGTAGATGACATGTGTGCTTCTTCCACGAGAAAGCAACACATTCCATTTGAGGGAAACCTGAGTGGCTGGGGAGGTTTATGGCGACTATTGGACTGGTAGCCTTTTCCTGACTGGTCCGACTTTGGGTAGATGGTACTCCTTCAGCTCTCATTCTATCAGCCCTCAACGGGTTAAAGATGGTGCGTTCAGAATCACCGACCTCTGGCTCTCACCTCTTGCTCCCTCCCTATCAACACTGAACTCCCACTCACCTGACCCCATGATTTTTTCATTCTCATTCTTTTCTCTCTCGGCCTCACTCATACTCTGCTCACCTTCAGAAGTGGATGACTCTGTCGGTTCTGAAAAAGCCTCTTCTGGATACACTCCTTGATTATAAACTCGTACCCTCTCGATTCTCTAGTCGGCAAGTCTTAGGAGTGACTTGGGAACGACACCCGAGGAAGTTCCCTCAGGAGTTTGAACCTTTGTAGTGAAACAGTATTGTATACATCCGCTTCAGGTCTCTCGTGAATATCATCGTCGTTTTCCATGGCATATTGGATGAACAGTTGTAAAAACCTTCGGAAAGGAATGAGCTTTCTCTCCCTCTTTGTGCCTTTTATCTTGCACTGCTCTCTTCAGTTCATCAAAAACAAACTGCACGTAGTCGAAGTGTCGATTAAGCCTTATTGTGTAGAAAACTAGCATAATTCACTAGATTTGGCATATTGGGCTCAATCACTCTTAACAACCTCAAAAATTTTAAGGAAGCTTGTTTCTTACAAAAAAATTCTTCCTTTGAAGAAAATCTTCCAAAAATGGCAGTCTATTTCTTTTCTTGATACACTCTTCGTTTTGATGTTTCGACAGTTTGAACGTCTTAATCTTATTCATCTTCTTATTCAATTCTTCCTTTTCTAACAAACCCTACATATCATCAATTTCTTACCTCAGCTTCCCTTGTACGACTATTCGCAAACTATGCTCCCTTTTTGATTCATCAGGCAACATAAACTCTTCAATAAATATTTCCATTAACTCTTTATATGAAACTTTTAGTTCCCGAAAAGATTCTGGCTCACCAATGAAAATTAATGAAACTTCTTCATCTTCTTCAACTATTATTGTCACATACTTCTTATTTGTGACATCATACCTTGTCACAGTCTTCATAATTTTTCTTGTTTCTGGATTGTACTAAAGCCCGAACAACTAAGACAACGTATCATCATACTCAGTAACCGCATGCTTTTCAACCATTGGTCTTTGTTCAGTTTCTGGTACATTATCTTTAAGTATCTCCTCAACTAATTCCTATTCAAAAATTTTCTTAGGTATCATAGATGATTCAACAAATTCAATCTTATCAAGATCAGCTTCAGACACATTTATCTCTTCCTCAACCCCTTCTATCAGAAAAGTATCATCTTCTTTGTCAGACTCACCATATTCTTCAAAATTGACTTTAAAGTCAGTTTGGATACTCACCAGTTCTGGAACATCTTCATAAAGAATCAATCCAGATCTCGTTGAGTTGCAACTGGTTCATCAGTTGTAGTACCACCAATTACAGATATATTTTCTTCAATCTTTTTAGCCCCATACACAACCATATGTTTATCAAGTTAATCAATCCTCCTTTTCTTTTCCCCCTCATGATGATCATCATTAGAGTCATGATCATCATGTTCACGTGTAGAACCAGACGCTTGAGATTTGCAGGTTTCTTCAAGATTAAATAGTCTTTCTGATAATGCACCTAACGCACTAACCACCGTAGCTTCTAAACTGGACTACCTATCATTCATGCTGGCAAACTGATCTTCACAGTAGCTCCTCAACTCATCATTAGAATCAACTTTCGTCGTTTCTAGCTCAGTAGCAGTGGCTTTGCCATTCAACTGTCTTTGCATATTTAACATTTGTTCCATCATAAGCTCAAACTAATTATTCACATTTTGATTAACTCCTTGAATAGCCTCATTCAGCCTCTCCTCAATAACAAAGGGTAATGGAATGCTAACACTTGAATCACTAAGATTTCCAGCTGACACAACAGTGGAACTTGTAAAAAGAACCTCTGTGTGGCCGACGCTCAGAGTTGGAAAAGTTGTAGCTCTGGTAGTACTTCTACCCAATCCCGGTGAAGGTGCAACATATGCAATAAACACTATTGGTATTCTGATAGGTATTCTAAGTCCACCTGTACTTGTTGCAACATAAGCAACCAACTCAAGTGTCCTAGAATGTGTATAAATTGGCTTTATGACATGTGCAGAATCAGAAGTTGTACATATAGGTCCCAAAAGGTTTTCCAAGTATGTTTAGATAAGCTATAGAGGAGGGCGGTTGAACACAAGTTAATCTTTTATCACACACCTTTTATCACTGTATGTATGCATATATTAACACTTCTTAATGTTACAAACAATTTTGGATTGCGGAAGGATCCAAACTGAGATGATATAATTGAACAACAGACTTTAAACTAATCTAAGGACACTCAGACTAGTTACAATGAAATGACTTACTAAGATTCACTCAGTGTTTACACAAGACATAGATTGAACAAGTTTGAGACTGAACAACTTAGATACACTCAGGTATATCACTCAAGTTGAATCAGAACATGCATGCATGAAAAACACACTTTGCTTTGTAATACACGTTCTCTGTTTGTGGATGTCTCTCTTGATACTCTCTTTCCTTGGATGCTTCTCTTTTATACTCATATACGGAATTCCATTGAAGCTTCTTCTTTGGTCGTAGAGAAAATGGGAATGTCTTTGCAAAAAGTCAAGATTGCTTTTCTGCATAAGTCTGACAATTCAGGCTTTGCCCACTTGCTGCAGAATCCTTGGATTTTACCTTTTTGTCTCTGTTGTCCTTACCTTTAACTTAAGATGGAATGTCAACTTATGACCTTTATTCTTCCTTGTAAAGATATTTTGATATAAGAAATGGTCTGTCACCCATTTCGCATATCCACGATGTCTTCATGCTTCAGAACAACTTTGGCAGGACTTTAGCAGTTTCTGATTTTCCACATTGTCTTGAGTTGTAGAGTGATCTTTACGTTCAAGACATTGCATGAAGACATGGAAACATATTCCATGAAGTGTTAAAACTGTTCATAAAGAATAGGTTCTATTCACAAAGAACAGAACACACAACTAAGTCAAAACTGTTCAACAGACATGAATAGCTTAGACAGATTCTGTCAAACCTGTCCAACAGTTACGGACAACTTTAACAAACTGCTAAACTACAACTAATGTAACAGTGAAACAGACTTAGGCTGATTTTGCAGATAAGTTTTCAGGTTTGATTTGAGGCATTCAAAAGCCTTTAGATCTCCCCTTAAGTGTGTCAAACATGTTTGATTAAAAATCTCCCCTATGATATAGAACAGGTTTGATTGAGGTCATTTTTTGAAAAAATACACTTTCTTTTTGCACTGACGTATATCAAACAGGTTTGATTAAAAACCTCCCCCAATGATATGGACCAGGTTTGATTGAGATCTTTTTGTGCCTAACAATAGGCTTCAAACCATTAATGGAAGTAGTGATCATGTAGGACTCGAACTCCATTCAAGATAAACTTTCATTTTTTTTTGGAAGCAAAGGGGCCGCAGGGCTGCGACCAGGTTTACAGCCTAGGGAGCAAGGGCAAAGTAGGGCTGCGGCCGGTCTGCGGCCTAGGGAGTGGCGGCAACGCAACGCTGCGGCCAGGTCTTTGGCCCAAATTCTGATTTTTCCCTTATTTTTGCCTCCATTCCCGCTTTTTTCATCTCGATCCTTCAATTAAAATAAACCATTAACAATATCATATTCTATAAAATTATAATCATAATTCCAACGCTTTATTAACATTTAATATGATTATATATAGACCGATCAAACCTCCCCAACTTTAACCTTGGTCGTCCCGAGCAAGAAGATTAAATAAGACATTTTACTTTATTGATCTCATCTATCAAGTATATCATAACAATGAAATTAAAATTCATCATCTAAATAACAACAACCTTCATATTAACAACACATACAAGCTTGCAATTTCAAATGATTTCAGTTACCTCATGTTAACCAATTCAATACTTTCCCTCCAACATTACTCACCATTAAGTATACGTTTTAGCTCAAGGTTACAAACACATGAATTACACGTGGGTCAGTGGACCCTTCATCGTACTTTTAGTCAAGCTCAGCCTATCCTAATTAGGATTAGCCTCTTTCCGCTTACAATTTGCAACTGGAAAGTCAAGGCCATCAAACCTCGAACACTAACCTTAAGAGCTTAATTCTCTTTAACTATTATTATTTTCTTGTAAGTTCACATGCTATTAATATTTTCTTTTACTTCAAATTGCGCATGAATTTCTAGTAGATTCGCGTAACGGGATTTGGGTCAAGCACTCCCAGACAAGACGACCTTATGGAGCTAGGCATGATGGTACCCCACAGACTTACTCTCTCAATGAACTAAGCCATGTTTGAAGTCGAGGCTTAATTCGTGTTCATGGTTCTCCCCCTTATTGCATAGATTACATGTGTCTTTCGGAAATGTTGGTTAAAAGAAAGCATTATTTTACATTCAAACCACACATTACTATAACTTACTCTTTTTAATCATTGTACTCTTGGTTGTGCGTTAATATGACTCTTTTTTATTATTTTGGAAACTCATCTTTTATTCATCGTTAAACTCGGTATCAATAACCTAATTATCATCACTATTTTTAACATCCTTACTCACACCAAATAAATTAGGGAGATATAGATCCTCTGCATTTTCTTCACTATTTTAAGATTTGACATCGGCTAACCAATGAAATGAAATCACACTTCACAAAAATTATTAACTTCCAAAAAAAGGAAGGATTAAACTAGGACGTTGCACTGGCATTGGCTAGAACAATCTGGACTTGGACAGCTCTGCTTGGCCTGAAAAAAATTTTAGATTACTTTTCCGCTCGTTTGATCTCTACCAGTGGTGCTTACACCCCCTCCCTAACATAAAGATGCATTGTCCCTGATGCATTATGATGCTAAATCAAGAGTGAAAGTGTACAAAATAAAACTGCAAAACAAAAATGCAAACAATAGGATAAACATCATGACTTAAGTAAACTTCAGACAAGATTAACCAATTAAAAATGTTAGTTGGGTAAGGTTACCCTCCCCAACAAAATCTTTCAATATATCTGTCGTTTCTGTACTATAATCATGAAAAATGTCATAATTTGACGATAAAATGCAAGCTAAACTAAACCACACTATTGCAGGGAACGCGATTTCACTTAACATGTGCAACAAGCCTTTTGTTAGATTTATTTATTGCAATCTTGTGGGGTTCTTTTGTAATAATTTATATGTATTTCCTTTCTAGTTACTTTTCATTTTAGAGATAAAGTTGAGGGGTAGTTTATGTAAACCCCTAAAACTTAGGCCTAGGATAAAAGCATGTGCCTAGGGTTTTGTAAAGCATCTTTTCACTTTATAATATTGAAAAAGCATTGGCGGCTGAGATACATGCACGTTGACATTGATTGAGTTTCGTATTCTCTTTGTTCTTGCATGATTCAACCTTAGTTTCATTGTTAAATCATTGTGAGAACTTCAAATGTTATTGGGACCACTACAACAATTGGTATAAGAGCTTTTGGAGTGGATTTCAACTACTGTTCACCAAATCTGCGGAACTTTTGCTGTTGTCGCTGTTCTTTGAAAATAACCCACGGTTTTTTGTTCTAAATTCCTTTTAAACTTCTGTCTTTACTTGTTATATGCCTTTAGTTTGATCTAAATCACGTCTTGTATTTATTTTAAGCATTGTAGTTCAATTTTTGCATGTTTTAGGGTTTATTTTGCTTAAAATCGATCTGCGCTGTTCTTCTACTGTTCCAGCATGCTTGCTTAAAAAATACATCGTTTTAGGTTTTGGAGCACTGTGTTTACAAAAGTTGTTTCTAAAAACATTTCAAGCACTTAGGTACCAATTTTTGGCTTTAAAACTCACATTTGGTCAAAATCTAGGTTTGTGTTCTTAAGCCGCTAGTTGTAGGTCCCATAAGGTTTGACTAGTCTGTTGTTGTAAGTTGTAGAGGGTGGGGGGGGGGGGGGTGAATACATATATTTAAAATTCAGCACACTTTTTCAATGTTTGTATGTATATTATCAACAAGTGTTAATTACAAACAAGCTTGAACTGCGGAATGGTTCAAGCTGAGAAGACAGAAACAACAGATAGACTACTAATCTAAGACACACTCAGAACAGTTACATGATTACACTCACAAAGATGAACTCACTGATTTTACAAGACAGATAGACAGCTTGAACAAGAACATCTTGGACATACTTAATTGTTTTATCCTAGGCAGACTTTGCATGCATGAAAACACACTTCTTTATACGTTCTGAAAACACACTTCTTTACAAGACAGATAGACAGCTTGGTTATCTCACATTTCTTAGAAGCTTCCTTTTATACTCTCTCAGAGAATACTGGTGAACCTTCCTCATTGGTGAATCTGCATTCTGACAAAACAACATTTGTCCGTATACTGCAGAATCTTCCCAAAAAGACAAAACTGCTTTTCTGCACATTCTGACAAAACAACATTTGTCCGTATATTGCAGAATCTTTGTCTTTTCCTTTTCGTCTATGTGGCAGAATGTTTTACCTTAAAGAGGAATGTCAACTTTAATCCTTTCCTCTTCTTGTAGAGCCATTTTGATATAAGAAATGGTCTGTCACCCATTTCAAATATCCACATTGTCTCATGTATCAGAACAGCTTGGGCAGTGTAAACAGCTTCTGATTTTCAACATTGTCTTCGACTTGCAAAATGATCTTTTCATCCAAGACAATACATCATGACATGGAAAAATATTACATAAAGTGTATAACCTGTTCACAAAGAACATAATACTTAGTTTTGGTCCAACCTGCTCAACCGACATGAGCAACGTAGACAGTTTTTGTCCAGCCTGTTCAACAGAATAGAACAGCTTGGACAATCTGCCTTAGTTGCAACAAATGCAACAGGGTAAGCAGCTTGTACTTATATTGCAAATCACTTTTCAGGTTTCAATAAGGCATAAACATGGCCTTAAATTATACCTTCAAGTGCATCAAACAGGTTTGATTAATAATCACCCCCTAAGATGTATAACAGGTTTGACTGAGGCCTTTTGTGCCTAACAAGTCCCACTATTTGCAATAATCAGTCTAAGCTGATTGTATCAATGATCACTACATATTTTTACAATACATTTGCTGAATGAAATACAACATTGAAGTAAAGTAAAAGATCAGTTTATATACACTGACATTGATTTAAACAACATGTTTTTATAGAAGTACAACTAATGTACTAAATTAAATTACAATTGATGTAATAAAACAGATTACAACTAATGTAATATAGCACAACATATGTACAGGAAGACAATTTCAACAAGTTTGGACTGTTGATGTTGGGAGCATATAATGGCAAGCCTGTCCAACTTATGGACAACTTCCATTCTTCATCTACTCAGCAGCAGATGGACCTTGAAGCTGTTGTAGTTGATCAGCCTTCTCATATGCCTTTTCGATTCTGGCATCAATCTCTTCTATCTCATTTCTGAGGAACATGAAATCAGGGCTTTCAAGTTCTCCTCTTTCATAGACGACTTTGAGCTGCTCCCAGATGATGACTCTCCATCTTGCATATTGTTCAAAGGCCTTTGAGAGTCTGAATGCAATGATCTACCTAAGGCCGGCTTTATGAAGATCTGAAGCTCTTTTGAAACACATTCTATTTGTCAAGGGGTCCAAAAAGAAAACCCCAACATCAGGTTCTTCAATAAACTTACCTTCTTCATGCTCAACTCTCTCAGGCAAGCTATGTTCAATTCCTTTGATCTCAACAGCCTACATTCCTTGTTCAATCATCATGATGAGCTCCTCAAGCTCTGTATCATTTCTCTTCCTCCTGGGCTTAATCTTGGGTTCCACTAGTGAGGTTGATTTGTTCTTCAGGGATCAGGCCCAGGTTTTTGACTTTCTCCATCAGCGTTTTGACATCTGCCCTGATAGTTTTAGCAGTTTCAGATTTGGATTTCCACAGGGCAACCACCAATTCAACCCATTCCATGTACCCCATGCAGACAACGCCAGCAGACTCATAAGCTTCCAATTATGGATCCTCAGCACCCAGCTTGGAGATGTGAAGCTTCCACTGCTTGCCTTTCTTTGAAATAGGGACATCTTTGACAATGGTTTCCTTGGCAAGTCTTCTGTTAGCCACATCATAGACTTTCTTCTTTGCCATATTGTCAAAATGTAGTTGGGCTTTTGCTGAGGAGGATACAGTCTTTGACTTGGTCACTAAGACCTGTGCACTCTTTTCCTTCTCACCTTCTTTCTCAGTTACTGTCTCTTTTGCAGCCTCTAACAATTTCCTTTGAATATCCAAGGTGGGCATTTTGATTTTTCTTGCCCCATTGTATGCAAAGGCTTTAGCAGCTTTTGCAGAGGCTGCTTCCTTCTTCTGTTTTTCAAGAATCTCAAGCTACTCTTCTTTGAATGTATAATAAGTCTCCAGTCAAACGCCCATTTCTTTGGCTTGAGACTTGTCAAATTTGAGCTGAGCAGCTTTGACATAGTCAGTGTCCACAAAGGACTTTTCTTTACCCTTTGTTGCTCTAATCTGAGCAGCTTCCATTTCCTCCTCTTCTTCTTCCTCAGTCTGTTCCAAAATTGTTAGTACATCCTGTGTGACGATAGAAGTCTAAGTTTAGATAGCATTTTGTGTAAGTCAACTTACTTGATATTGAATATTAAACAAGTGTTTGATATATATGTTTGTCTATGTATGTTTGATATTGATTGATTATATGTTTGAACTTAGGGTAAGGTATTGCAATAAATTCAAACATAAAGTTCAAAGATAAATTCAAACATAAGATAAAACATAAGTTCAAACATAAGTTTGAATGATGAGGTTCGACTTTAGGTCAAGAGTCGAATTTTTCTAGGAGGACAAGTTCGAATAAGGCCTTGGGCCAGATTCGAATTTGTCCTAGACAAAGTCGAATTTGTCAGTATAACTAAGGGTTAATTCGATTAATTATGAGACTTTTGCAGAATTTGTCAGACGATTAGCAGAAGGCGATCTCGAACTTGATTGCAATCAGTGAGTTTCGTGAGGAGAGAATCATCGTGTCGGGGCGTTCTAAGTTGTTCGTCTATCACCGTGGTAGTCTCCGTGTTTCGGAGTGCGTGATCTTACCATCAAGCCACTAACGAGGATTCTGCACTCGTTGGAAGGTGTCGCGTCAAGATAGATTCGTAGAGAGCAGACCTTAGAAGTGGTATCAGAGTCATTGGGTGTTCGTGGTGTTCTTCGTGTTCACAAGTAACATCTGTGGTTTCTTGATGTTTTGGATGGTTAAAATCACATTTTTTTTGGAGGATTTCAAGTTTATCAAGTAAGATATCGGTAAATAATTTGCATTAGTTCATGTTTTTGGTCGAAATCAATATTTTTAGCCTTAAAAATATTGGTTTAATCTGAAACCTTGAAAAAATCGAATTATTAGCCGTTTTTCGAACTTGCGGCGCTCGAACATCAAGGGGGCATTAGGGTTTACTCAAATTTCAATTTTGTCAGTAAAATACGCTCCTTTCGAAGTTCCTTAGGGTTTGATTCGAGTTTGGCGAATTCGAATTTGCTCAGATTTTGAAATTACTTTAAATTCGAATTCAGGATTTCGAATTTAGTCTAGCCTTCGAGTTTGTCATCTATTTTGAATTTAGTTGGACTTCAAACTTATTTTTGAATTTAATTTCCAAACAGGTTTAAAATTAATTAAATTCGAACTTACTCAGGTTCGAAAGTGTTAATTTAAATTAATTTCGAATTAAATTAATTAAGTTTGAATTCAAAAATTTTTGAAACAATGACAAGTCTACAAAGGTTTATTGAGATGGACCACGAGGTCGGAAAAGCAAATTCTCCACCAAAGTTGATGAAATTGGAGGATTATTATTGGTGGAAGGATAGGTCCACCGACTTCGCTAGATTTAATGATATGAGGATGTGGATTTGTATAGACCAGGGATACATTCCACCTACGGCAGAGGTTGAAGGACGTCAAAGAGTCTTGTCATATTCAAAGATGAAGGACGATGATAAGTAGCTTTATGAGGCCGAGAACCGGGCATTCGCTATCATTAGAATGGCTTTACCTCAGGAGATCTTGCACACCTTTCGCAATCAAAAAACAGCAAAAGAGCTGTGGGATGCTTTGGAGAAAAGGTGTGAAGGTAATCCGAGGGTCAGGAAAAATAGAATGGAAACACTCAACCAGCAGTTCGCGATTTTCATGGCTTTGAAAAACGAAAAGCTGGATGAGACCATTACTAGATTCTATCACCTACTGACTGAGTTAGACAACCACGATGTGGAGTATAGTGAGACTGAGAAGATTGTCGAAATTCTAGATGCTTTACCAGCCAAATGGGAAATGTATGTGGCGCTGATAAAACATGATGAAGACAAGTTCTATACTCTAACTCTAGAAAATGTCATAGGAACGCTGAGGGCCTATAACTTTGAATTGCTGAAGAAGGAACGAGATTATGACCAAGTACAGGATCCGGATATGTATTTCGGAAAGTCCAAACCTTCAGGGGCAAGTGACGTAAAGACGGCTACAACATTCTTTTCAGGAGAAACATCGACTTCGGTTGAAACAGAGGACTCAGTGAGCCGGGTCTTAGGGTTTTCTAGACCGGAAGAAAAACCAACTCAGTCTACATCAACATCTCAAGGATATTTGTGGCCGCCTATGGCAATTGTGTTCAAGGGAAATTCAATGATCCTACGCGTTGGGATGAGGATTATGATGAAGTTGACCCTGATGACTTAGAGGAGATGGATCTACAATGGCAACTGGCCATGGTAACTCAGAGAGTTAAAAGGTTCATCAAGAGGACATGCAGAAATCTCAATGTCAGAATCAATAAGATTGGGTTTGATAAATCCAAAGTTAAATGTTACTACTGCCAAGGGTTAGGACACTTCGCTAGAGAGTGTCAAAGACCCAAAGTCGAGAACTACCAGAACCAGTACCAGAATCAATCTCAAGGGAGATATCAGCAGGGTGGTTCAAGCAGTCAGGCGAATATAGCTGGTCTGTTATCCAATGTCACATCTGACAGACAGCTTGATGGATCATATGACTGGAGTACACATCTAGAGTCGAACGCTAGAGCCTTTATGGCTGAAGTGACCGAGACTGGAAGTGTCGGAGCAGAGGAAAAGACAGGGAACAACAATTAGAATGATATCAGTCCTATGTTGGTAGAAAAGTCAGAAGATCAGACGATTCTGGAGTTCGCCGCACAGATGGCCAATGTGGAATCTGATCACGCCAAGGTAATTCTGAATTTCTCTATTTTCCATGATTTATGTGTTTTGTGTGCTACGTCTAACGATAGATTAAACTTAGTACAAGAATCACATCAAACTATAACTGCTCACAATGAATCCTTAAAATCAGACAACGCTAGCCTATTAGATATCAAGGAAGACCTTAGGAATAAGCTTAAGGTAGATGCACAGGATGTCATAGTTCTAAAAGACAAGCTGAGTAAGAAATGTGTTAGATTAGAACTGATGTATTAGCATGTTGAGGCATTGACCAAAGAGCTTAAGATCAAAGAAGTAGAACTAGTTGAATCTAAGGTTAAGGTAGCCGAGGTAAACAGTAAACTGGAAAAGTTTAGGAACTCATCACTCAACCTAGGGAAGATCTTAGATGCACAGCGTTAGTCTAAGAAACCTGTAGGTCTAGGGTATCATGAGAGTCCTCCACCTTTCAATGATAACTATGTACCTCAGCCTTAGGAGGAAACTGACAAACTAGTTGAATTAGAGGTAGCACCTGAACCTATGTCTGAACCAGTTAAGGACAAAGAAGCTAAGGTGACTAGTAATACTGTCAAGATTAAGAAGGTCAAATTTTTGCCATCCTCTAGTGATAAGCCTGTAGGACAAGCCAAAATTGACTATAATAATCAAGAGGAGGAATCAGTCACTATACTTGAGACGAAAGAACCAGACACTAGTGAGACAGCTAAGTCAAAGGGCGCACATAAAAAGTCGATTGACAAAATGTCTTGCTTTAGATGTCATGAAAAGGGACATGTTGCTTCTAGTTGTCCACATAGAAGAGTAGACTCTACGCCTAAAACTGGAAAGCCGGAACAACATAAACCTTTGACAAGTGTAGCAAGCACAACTAGTTCTCATAACACCGAGAAAACTGTGCAAGCCACACCAAAATCTGCTGTGAAACAAACACCTGTGTCAGGTCGAACCAAAGAAGTGATTAGGACTAATTCACCAAATAGAGTCATTAATCAATCTAGGTCAGGACCGCAACAAAATTATAGGAATACTACACCTAGCAGAGCCTACACTCCAGTTAGGTCACACACTCCTGTAAGACATCAAACACCAGGTAGAGCTCAGGGATATCAATCGGAAATGCCTTATAATCGAAACTATTCAAGAGCTCCACAGCAAATGCCTACACAAAGGCCGAGAGTGAACTTAAATCACTCTGCACCACAACAGGCTCTAAATCAAAAACCCGAGACACCTGAAAGGAGAGATGGGTATTTGAAAGAGTTCAAGTATGTGGACGAGAATGGTATTACCAAGTCAGTCATGGCTTGGGTTCCCCGTGATAACTAACCTATTTTCTTTCATGTGCAGGAGATAACTACAGGTCCAAACAACAAGTGGTTCGTTGACAGTGGTTGCTCTAGGCACATGACAGGGTAAAGAAGTCTACTTGCAGACTTCAAGGGAGGGAATAGGGGATTTGTATCATTCGCTGGCAATAAAGGAGGAAATATCACCGGTACTAGAGTGGTCACTAATGGGACAATCAAACTGGATCAAGTTTATCACTTTGATAAACTGGTTCACAATCTCATAAGTGTATCTCAAATCTGTGATAAGAAGAACTCAGTACTCTTCACTGATACTGAGGCGTTAGTGCTGAAACCGGGATTCAAAGTACCTGAAGAGTGGATACTGATGAGGGCTCCAAGGAAGAATGACCTATATATGCTAGACATGAACAAGCCAGAATCTTCGATGGGAGCAATATGTCTACTATCTAAAGCTTCAGAGACGGAATCAGTTTTATGGCACAGACGCATTGCACACTTGCACCTAAGAAAAATGAATTACATAACGAAAAATGGATTGGTGCAAGGTGTTCCCATGAAGAGTTCTCAGTTTGAGGACAAGTGTTTACCGTGCAAGAAAGGAAAACAACACAAGAAGGCACACAAGTCCAAGACTCAGAACTCAATAGCTGCCACGTTTGATTTGTTGCATATGGACCTCTTCGGGCCGATCAACAAAAGGAGCATAGGTGGTAGTTGGTATTGTTTTGTTATTACTGATGATTACTCACGTTTTTCTTGTGTTTTCTTTTTAGGTACAAAGGACGAGACAGCTGCCAAGTTAATCGGGTTCTTAGACCAAATGGAAAACTCCTACGGGACGAGGGTAAAACGTATCTGGAGTGATAACGGAACAGAATTTAAAAACAAAGTTATTGGTGTATATTGCCTATCAAAGGGCATAGTGCATCAATTTAGTGCACCATATGAGCCACAACAAAATGGGGTGGCCGAACGGAAAAACAGGACTTTGATTGAGGCAGCAAGGACCATGCTTTCGGATTCAAAGCTTCCTACCATGTTTTGGGGGGAGGCAGTGAATACAACGTGTCATGTTTTAAACAGGGTCCTTACTGTCAAATCACTGAACAAAACCTGTTATGAAGTTTTGAATAAAAGGCCACCAATTTAACTGGCTTTGAACCATTTGGGGTACCATGTACATTAATGAAAACAAAACATCAACCTAAGTTTGGTGAAAAGGCTGACGAAGGATATTTCCTAGGTTATGTGCCGAACTCAACAAATAAACAGGTTTTTAAAAAATCAAATGGTACAGTAGAGATTGTGTATAACATTGATGTCACAAGTTATACACATGAACTCTAAACGGGTCCGGAATGGATTTTTGATTATGACAAATTATTTGAATCATTTAACATTCCTTTGGATGGAATTGCAGGTACAATCGAACAGGACTTGTCGTCATTAAATCTGAATGACGAGGGTCAAAGTTTTCCGAGGAAGACCTTTCCATCAACATCTGAGCCTACAACAACTGAAGATAGATCTCCAGCAGAAAATGTGTGAAGACCACCCCTTGCGGGGCAGTTCTCACCAGTCTAGGTCCCACATCATGCAATACGATATCAATCATACTAAGATAGAGTAATTAATTGCGGAATATTAGATTACAGTACAAACATATTAGGATTTAAGTTTAATACAGATTACTATTTTTAAATTAAACTTATAAAGGGCACAAGTCTAATCTAATTCATGCCATTATATTATCAAAATAAATCTACCCAGATCACCATAATATCGTCATCCAATTAGTACCAAAATGGTGTCGCTGAGTAGAGGTCTATGAAACTTCAGTCTTGAGCGTGTAAGACCTAAGAACTAGGTCCGGCAGGTGACTTTCCTTTGTCCTTTCCTGTAAAAATGTTAATGTAGCAACCGTAAGCAATGCTTAGTGAGTAAATAGATTTTCAAATTAACATGCATGTCAAGCGGATCATCAATCTTGCGTGATATGTCTTGGCTGCCGCTACAGCCCTCATGATTGAGACATAGAAGTCATACAGTTGGATGATGCTCAGGCCACGCTAACGCTTATATCGTGGGGATCAGCCACATACTGGGCTAGCTACCAGTAAATCAACGTGGCGGAACATCGGAGGTCATTACAAAATTCAATAGAACTGGTGAAAAAGTCAGGTCTAGAACAATAGACCAGTCAAGGCTAATCAAGCTGAATTAATATGTCAAGTATATGCAATGATGAAGCATATGTAATCAAAGTCATGATAGCAGTAGTCTTATCGCAATATCTGAAATGAACAGTAAAAGCAATATCATATGAAGTGATAAGTCAAATAGCTATCATGATCCACTGGGCAACACCCATCCATGGTGTGCACAGGTCACAATCCAGCTGATAAATGAATGTCAAATTAATCTAGCATCAACAATATGTCTCAACAGGAAATCAAGCATGTTAAATCTGAATATTCATAACTCACAGTGTTGGGTCTTTATCAAACAGATGTAAAATCTGCCACCTGAGTTATCTCAGGATTTATCTCAATCTGTTCTCTATCAAATCATTTACTTTGACCCACTTTATAAATCTTTAAATCTTTGTTCAGAATTTCACTGAACCTGTCCAGAATCATAATATCAATCTCATGTAAATATCATCATCTTTTATCTTTCAAATCTTTATTTTATCTGATTCTGATAACTTGTTTATTCATCTATTTTTCTTTCGTTTATACTAAATAATTATATATCAATATATTATATATATTAATATATAATTATTTTGCTAATTATCTTGTTATTTTATATGTCATTCATGTATTTTATTCAATATATTCGAATTTAAGGAGTGAGTTTCGAATTTATATAATTAAATTCGAACAACATATCTATTAATTTGAAGGCTTAATTGTAATTAAATTCAAACATGGTTAAATTCAATGCATACTTTTTGAATATATATGTATACTAAATTCGAGACTTCAATTCAAATATATATATGTATGTCAAATTTGAATAATATATTAAATTCAAATGAAGGCTTTGACTTTATGAATAAATTCAAGAACCATTCAATTTTAATGGGTTAAATTCGAATAGTGCATTAATTTCATAATGTAATTATATTCGAATGTATTAAATTCGAATCTCATTTTGACTTTGGAGTTAAGTTCGAACCCATATGATTAAATTCGAAGATAACTTTCGAATTTGATGATTAAATTCGAATATATTTTCGAATTTAGCTCAAATTCGAGTTTGTTCTATGCATTTCGATTTTGTTCTTGGTATCTCGAATTTGTTCATATTTTACATCTTAAAAACATATATTTCTACATCTAAAATCACGAATATGATAAATATTAAACCTAGGTTCGTTTATAATATACATATTCTAGTTAAAACTTCACCAAAATAGCTTTAAATTTCATAAAAATGATAAATTCGAATTTATTGTTCAAAACCGAAATATATAAAAACTTAAGGAAATCGATTTTTACCTCAAATTTCGTACGAAATCGAATATGTGACAGCAGACTCGTGTAGTATTCTCCGAGATCTTTCCGATGATATATAAAATCGGCCGGTCGATTTGGGAGATAATTTAGAGAGAAGGTAGAGAGAGAGTGTAGAGAGAGAGTAGAGAGAGAGAGACTGCTTTTTGGAATGAATAAAAATAATCTTAATTACGTTTATATACTTCATCTAGTTATATTTGCTAGTTAACCCACTTTCATTTTTGTATATTATATCTCTTTTATTTAATTATCTTTAATAATTTATAAATTCATAATATAAATATTTATATAATTTAATTAAATATTTCATAACTTAATTAAATTATAATTCAAATAATGTAACATTATTACATTATCTGTTCAAAATACTAAATTTATGACTGGGTCAAAAGTTATGTTGTTCCAGAATGGGCTCCACCACGCACAAACTTCGTCCCCGAAGTTAGCTATGTTCGAACAGACTTGGATATGTTGCTTTCATGACGTCTCTGGATTCCCAAGACTGATGCGAACCTTTGTGGTGTTTTCACTGGACGAGCACCATCTGTATATCTTTATTTCTAAGCTTATTGGTCTTTGAGTCCAGAATACATTCTGGCTCTTCAACCACTCTAAGCTTCTCATCAATCTGCAAGTTAACGTGTGGTATCTGAACTTCTCTTTCGTTAGCTAAGCTCTTTCTCAGATGACTGACATGCAATACAGGATGTATTCCAGATAGGTCTGCTGGCAGTTCAAGACGATAAGATTGATTTCCTATCTTTTCAACAATCTTGAACGGACCGATGAATCTCGGAGCTAGCTTGTTTCTCTTTATGAATCTTACCACATTCTTCATTGGAGATACTTTCAGCATCACCCAATCGTTAACTGCAAAACTGATTGATCTGTGTCGATTATCATAATATGACTTCTGCCTGCTTTGAGCTTCAAGTATATTCCTTCTGACAAGTTGAATCTTTTCATGAGTCAACTGTAGAAGGGCAGGACCCGCTATTGGTGATTCACCTGTTTCACGCCAACAGGTGGGAGTTCTGCATTTTCTTCCATACAAAGCATCAAATGGAGCCATCTTGATCGTAGAATGATAACTGTTGTTGTAAGAGAATTCGACCAACGGCAAGTGGTCATCCCAGTTACCACCTAGATCAAGAACACAGGTACGAAGCATATCTTCGAGAGTAAGGATAGTACGCTCACTCTGGCCATCGACATTAATATGATAAGCAGTACTCATAGAGATCCGAGTACCCATCCCATCTTGTAGAGCTTGCCAGAATCTAGATGTGAAACGACTATCACGATCAGATACGTTAGACTTTGGCACACCGTGACGAGAAATTATTTCTGTGATATACAACTGTGCCAATCTATCAAGGGAGTACGTCTCTTTCATTGGTATGAAGTGAGCTGACTTCGTTAATCGGTCCACGACTACCCAGATGGAGTCGTGCTGTCTTTTGGTTTTCGGCAACTTCGTGACGAAGTCCATTGTTAGATGCTCCCACTTCCACTCAGGAACTGGCAGTGGTTGCATATTCCCGAAGGGTTTCTGATGTTCTGCCTTAACCATCTGACATATTCTGCAGCTTTCAACATAATGACCGATGTCTTTCTTCATTCCTGGCCACCAATAATCGGCTTTCAGATCAAAATACATCTTTGAGCTGCCAGGATGAATAGATAACTTAAACTTGTGGGCTTCAGATAGAAGAGTGTTGCGAATAGAACCATATTTAGGAATCCAGATTCGGTTTCCCTTGAGACAATGAAGTCCCAAATGATTCAGAGTTAGAAATTATAGCTGCCCTTTCAGATTTTCAGAACAGAGATTCTCTTCTTTCAGTGCTTCAGCTTGAGCAACTCTGATGTCTTTAATGAGATCATAAGAGAATATAACCGGAGTTAGGGCGTAGCAGCACTTTTCTGGATAAACTTTTCTACTCAAAGCATCCGCGACAACATTAGCTTTGCTGGGATGATATAGGATCTCGCAATCATAGTCCTTGATAAGCTCCAAGGACCGTCGCTGTTTCATATTCAGATCCTTTTGAGTAAAAAGATTTTTGAGACTCATATGATCGGTGTAGAGCTGACACCGAGTCCCATAAAGATAATGCCGCCAGATTTTCAGTGCAAAGGTAACTGCAGCCAACTCAAGATCATGAGTTGGTGCACTTTTCTCGTAGTCTTTCAATTGCCTTGAAGCGTAGGCAATGACTTTTCCCCTTTGCATAAGGACACATCCTAAGCTAGTACCAGATGCATCGCTATAGGCAACGAAATCATCATTGCCTTCTGGTAAAGCTAGGATCGGCGCTTGAATCAGTTTCTGTTTCAACGTTTCAAATGCCTCTTGCTGTTTATCTGTCCATACGAAAGGTGTATTCTTTCGTGTTAGCATCGTAAGTGGAACAACAATCTTCGAGAAGTCCTTTATGAATCGCCGATAAAAACCGGCCAATCCAAGGAAACTTCGGATCTCAGAGGCATTGCGAGGCATTTGCCATTTTTGAACGGCCTCGACTTTAGACGGATCAACGGAAATACCTTCGCCAAAAACAACATGGCCAAGGAATTGAATCTATAAAAGCAAAAAAGTAGAGCTTCAAGTTTTGTTCAATCAAAGAACGCTTAAGGAATAGCTCAAGAAAATGTAAAGTTATACCTGTCTGAGCCAGAATTCGCAGTTAGAAAATTTTGCATAGAGTCTTTCTTTTCTCAGTATCTCTAGCAATTGCCGCAAATGAATAGCATGATCAGCCTCCGTTTTGGAGTAAATCAGAATATCATCTATGAATACGATAACTGACTTATCCAACATCGGTCTGCACACACGATTCATGAGATCCATGAACGCCGCTGGTGCATTTGTTAATCCAAATGGCATTACGAGAAATTCGTAATGACCGTATCTTGTTCGGAAGGCTGTCTTCGGAACATCCTCATCTTTAACTTTCAACTGATGATACCCAGAATGAAGATCTATTTTCGAGAAGTAGCTGGCTCCTTGTAGCTGATCAAACAGATCATCGATCCTGGGCAGAGGATGTTTATTTTTTATAGTAACTTTGTTCAACTCGCGGTAGTCGATGCACATACGGAAAGTTCCGTCTTTCTTTTTGACAAATAAGACAGGTGCACCCCACGGAGATGAACTTGGTCGGATAAACCCCTTTTCCAACAGCTCTTGCAACTGCTTTGACATTTCCTGCATTTCTGCAGGTGCAAGTCTGTAAGGAGCTTTTGCAATGGGAGCCGCACCAGGAACTAAGTCAATGCCGAATTCGACTTGACGTTCTGGTGGCACTCCAGAAATATCATCGGGAAAGACGTTTGGAAACTCACAGACGATTGGAATGTCAGCTAGGGTTTTCTTTTCAGAGTTAGATTCAGAAGAGACGTAGCACAGATAAGATTCGTGACCCTTAGACAAACATTTGTGAGCTTTCTCTATAGAAATGAAGCAGTGAGCACCTTTTCTTTTCTCTCCTTTGATCTCCAATACTCGGCCGTCTGAGGACTTGATTCTGATGACCCGACGGTTGCATACGATCGTTGCTTTGTTGTTCGTTAGCCAGTCCATGCCGATAATGACGTCGAACTCTATCAATGGAATAGGGATGAGATCAAGGTTGAATACGATGTTATCGACGAGTAGAGTGCAGTTTCGATATACAGAATCAGCCATAACATAGTTGTTACTGGCTGTCTCAATGTCAAGTACTATGGGAAGCTTTGATGGGGACTTAGATAATCTTGATGCAAAAGAAGTCGATATAAAGGAACGACTAGCGCCAGAATCAAATAGTACGCGAGCAGGTATCGTATTTAACAGAAACGTACCAGTAACTACGTCAGGTGTTTCTCTCGCTTCTTCTGCTGTTATTTGAAACGCACGTGTCCTTGCTGTCGGAGATGCAGCAGAACTCTTTACTGTAGAACCTCCCGCTGATGATTACGACTGAAATCGTTGCCCGCTGCGACACTGATACATGAAATGTCCTCTTTTCCCGCATTTCGCACATCCACGTCCCTGCTGTGGGCATTCTTCGCTGCTGTGACTTGCAAACAAAACATGTGACGTCATCTGGGTTACATAGCCCCATATGTGACTTTCTGCATCTCCTGCGGAATCGTGGCTCGTTTGTCAGTGAGTAGGCTTGCGCTTTCGGTTGGGATTGTTGAGATTGATAGGTCTGAGATTTGTTTGGCCTGAAGAATCTGCCGAATCTCTGCTTCTTCGGAGGAGAAGGACATGTTGGATTAGCTGATGGAGCATAAAGCTGATCGCCATATTCTAGGTATCCTCTCTCGATCTGTCTGGCCGCTTCCACCATTTCCAGATAGGACTTATACTTTATCGCACTCATCGGGTGCCGGTATCTTGGGTTGAGTCCTCCACGGAATCTATTCATCTTCCTTTCTTCAGTAGCTACTTGATACGGGGAGTAGCCGCATAGTCGTGAGAATTCATGCTCATACTCGTCAACAGTTTTGTTTCCCTGAGTCAGCTGCATCAGTTGAACCTCCATTTTATCTTGTTGGTCGATCGGACAATATTTTGCGTTGAACATATCTAGGAACTGGTTCCACTCTAAAGTCTGTATAACTTCTTCGCCATAGATACTTCTCTGGGTCTTCCACCATGCACGAGCAGCTCCAACAAATAACGCAGACGCATAGCTCACTTTCTTTGAATCTAAACAGTCAGAGATTCTAAAGATCTCTTCGGTATGACTGATCCAATCCATCGCCTGAATTGGATTCACTTTACCCTCAAAGTTCAGGGCACCGCTCGCTTTGAAGTCCTTGAACTTAAAGCCTTTAGGCTGCTCGATTTGGGTTTCAGGATTAGAGTTATCTTAATCAGATTCTTCATTCTGGACTTGCTTATCTTTTCACTTATTTTTCTTATCATTACGTCTTTTAGCTTCGGCCTCATCTCTGGCCTGAAACTGTTCTTGCATTATTTTATTTTGTTGCTCAGAGTGTTGGGCTAACAATTGTTGCATCATTTCAAACATTTGCTGTGGGGTCATGTTGCTGGGAATGTCACCTGATCCTGATCCTGACATCTTAACTGAAAATTAAAATCATTGAACTATCAGTTTATAGACTTAGATCTATGTACCCTTTTTCCCATCCTAATAGTCTGTATATCCTATCTCAGTTCAAACCACCTAAATGATTGATACATATGTATTGCTTCAGTTTGAGACCAAGTATACTCACGTAATACTTGATTCACTCAAACTATGGGCTCTGATACTATCCTGTGAAGACCACCCCTTACGGGGCGGTTCTCACCAGTCTAGGTCCCACATCATGCAATAGGATATCAATCATACTAAGATAGAGTAATTAATTGCGGAATATTAAATTACAGTACAAACATATTAGGATTTAAGTTTGATACAGATTACTATTTTTAAATTAAACTTATAAAGGGCACAAGTTTAATCTAATTCATGCCATTATATTATCAAAATAAATCTACCCAGATCACCATAATATCGTCATCCAATTAGTACCAAAATGGGGTCGCTGAGTAGAGGTCTATGAAACTTCTGTCTTGAGCGTGTAAGACCTAAGAACTAGGTCCGGCAGGTGACTTTCCTTTGTCCTTTCCTGTAAAAATGTTAATGTAGCAACCGTAAGCAATGCTTAGTGAGTAAATAGATTTTCAAATTAACATGCATGTCAAGCGGATCATCAATCTAGCGTGATATGTCTTGGCTGCCGCTACAGCCCTCATGATTGAGACATAGAAGTCATAGAGTTGGATGATGCTCAGGCGACGCTCACGCTTAAATCGTGGGGATCAGCCACATACTGGGCTAGCTACCAGTAAATCAACGTGGCGGAACATCGGAGGTCATTACCAAATTCAATAGAACTGGTGAAAAAGCCAGGTCTAGAACAATAGACCAATCAAGGCTAATCAAGATGAATCAATATGTCAAATATAGCAATGATGAAGCATATGTAATCAAAGTCATGATAGCAGTAGTCTTATCGCAATATCTGAAATGAACAGTAAAAGCAATATCATATGAAGTGATAAGTCAAATAGCTATCATGATCCACTGGGCAACACCCATCCATGGTGTGCACAGGTCACAATCCAGCTGATAAATGAATGTCAAATTAATCTAGCATCAACAATATGTCTCAACCGGAAATGAAGCATGTTAAATCTGAATATCTATAACTCACAGTGTTGGGTCTTTATCAATCAGATGTAAAATCTGCCACCTGAGTTATCTCAGGATTTTATCTCAATCTGTTCTTTGTCAAATCAAATCTTTGACCCACTTTATAAATCTTTAAATCTTTGTTCAGAATTTCAGTGAACCTGTCCAGAATCATAATATCAATCTCATGTAAATATCATCATCTTTTATCTTTAAACTCTTTATTTTATCTGATTCTGATAACTTGTTTATTCATCTATTTTTCTTTCGTTTATACTAAATTATTATATATCAATATATTATATATATTAATATATAATTATTTTGCTAATTATCTTGTTATTTTATATGTCATTCATGTATTTTATTCAATATATTCGAATTTAAGGAGTGGGTTTCGAATTTATATAATTAAATTCGAACAACATATATATAAATTTTAAAGCCTAATTGTAATTAAATTCAAACATGGTTAAATTCAATGCATACTTTTTGAATATATATGTATACTAAATTCGAGACTTCAATTCAAATATATATATGTATGTCAAATTTGAATAATATATTAAATTCCAATGAAGGCTTTGACTTTATGAATAAATTCAAGAACCATTCAATTTTAATGGGTTAAATTCGAATAGTGCATTAATTTCATAATGTAATTATATTCGAATGTATTAAATTCGAATCTCATTTCGACTTTGGAGTTAAGTTCGAACCCATATGATTAAATTCGAAGATAACTTTCGAATTTGATGATTAAATTCGAATATATTTTCGAATTTAGCTCAAATTCGAGTTTGTTCTATGCATTTCGATTTTGTTCTTGGTATCTCGAATTTGTTCATATTTTACATCTTAAAAACATATATTTCTACATCTAAAATCACGAATATGATAAATATTAAACCTAGGTTCGTTTATAATATACATATTCTAGTTAAAACTTCATCAAAATAGCTTTAAATTTCATAAAAATGATAAATTCGAATTTATTGTTCAAAACCGAAATATATACAAACTTAAGAAATCGATTTTTACCTCAAATTTCGTACGAAATCGAATATGTGATAGCAGATTCGTGTAGTATTCTCCGAGATCTTTCTGATGATATATAAAACTTGATAATCGGCCGGTCGGTTTGGGAGATAATTTAGAGAGAAGGCAGAGAAAGTGTAGAGAGAGAGTAGAGAGAGAGAGAGAGACTGATTTTTGGAATGAATAAAAATAATCTTAATTACGTTTATATACTTCATCTAGTTATATTTGCTAATTAACCCACTTTCATTTTTGTATATTATATCTCTTTTGTTTAATTATCTTTAATAATTTATTAATTCATAATATAAATATTTATATAATTTAATTAAATATTTCATAACCTAATTAAATTATAATTCAAACAATGTAACATTATTACATTATCGGTTCAAAATACTGAATTTATGACTGGGTCAAAAGTTAGGTTGTTACAAAATGATTGTGAAATGCCTACAAACGAAAATCAGACAACAAGTTCTAACTCTGAAGACAGTGTCCATGAGGAAGAAAATGTAAAGTCTGAAGTCGTTCCCCCGTTAGGTAAGATAGGATCAAATTTGGGAGACAATCTTAGGTTTGACGAGATAGAAACATCGAGGATTAACAAGGATCATCCAGTTGAGAGTATCATAGGAAATCCTAATGCTGGTGTGAGGACTAGGAGTAGTTTGAATAACAACACAGTGTTGTTGTCGATGATCAATGACTCCGAGGCCTTTCACACTTGCTTATATTCATGTTTCATCTCGCAAGTAGAGCCGAAAAATGTGCAAATGGCACTAAAAGACAACTCTTGGGTTGAAGCGATGCAGGAAGAACTGTCACAGTTCAGGAAACTTGAAGTGTGGGAGTTAGTTTTGTTACCTCGAGGAGATGTTGCAATAGGAACCAAGTGGGTTTTTAAGTGCAATAGAGATAATCGGGGTATAGTGACTTGCAACAAGGCAACGCTTGTGGTAAAGGGTTTCAACCAAGAGGAAGGAATCGATTACAATGAAGTGTTCGCGCCAGTGGCAAGGCTTGAAGCAATTCATTTGTTTCTAGCGTTTGCATCCTTCAAAGGTTTTAAGGTTTATCAACTTGACGTAAAGAGTGCTTTTCTTTATGGGAGGGTGAAGGAGCTGGTGTATGTGAAACAACCGCCGGGGTTTACAGATCCGAAGTATCCAGACAGAGTGTATCGGTTAGATAAGGCTTTGTATGGACTACATCAAGCACCAAGGGCGTGGTACGAGACACTATCTAATCATCTTTTAGACAACGGGTTTGAAAGAGGGAGAATAGACAGTACACTGTTTGTGGAAAGAAATGGTGAACATTTCATCTTAGTACAAGTGTACGTCAATGATATCATTTTCGGGTCATCAGACGAGCACATGTGCAAAGACTTTGAAAAGGTGATGAAGTCTATGTTTGAGATGAGTACAATGGGTGAGTTAAACTTCTTTCTGGAGTTGCAACTCGAGCAGAGGAAGGAGGGCATGTTTATTCATCAGATGAAGTATGTCTACGACATTCTAGAGCGCTTCGGGATGGAAGGAACCAAGCTGACAGCTCACTTCAGCACACCAATTCAAGTGAATCATAATCTCGGACCGGGTACAGAAAGTGATACCGATGTGGATTCGACGTTATATCGGGCCTTGGATCACTCATGTATTTAACTGCTTCTAGACCTGACATAATGTTTGCTGTGTGTATTTGTGCTAGGTTTCAAGCAAATCAAAAAGAGATGCACATGAAAGCTGTGAAGCGGATTCTGAGATACCTCAAGTCGAAACCGAAGATGGGACTTTGGTATCACGCAGATGGTGATCTGGAATTGGAGGCATTCACAGATTCAGATTATGGAGGATGCAGCTTGAATCGCAAGTCAACAACTGGAGGTTGTCAGTTCCTTGGAGGGAGACTTGTTTCCTGGCAATGCAAGAAACAGACTTCGGTAGCCGTGTCAACGTGCGAGGCCAAATGTGTTGCAGCTGCTAGTTGCTGTTCACAGGTTTTGTGGATATAACAACAATTGCGGGATTATGGTTTGACTTATACTCATACTCCTATTAGGATAGATAACTAGTCAACTATTGCAATAACCAATAACCCAGTTAAACACAGTAAAACCAAGCACATAGACATAAGACACCACTTTATACGTGATTGTGCTAAAAAGAATTTAATTAAGCTGGTAAAAGTAGCAACGGAAGATAATAATGCTGATTTATTTACCAAAGCTTTTGATAAGTCACGTTTTGAGTTGTTAGTTCAACTAAACGGAATGCGTAATCCAGAGTAGCTTGACCTTAGTAGAAGTTATTTCTTTTTATAGCAGTAAGTTTTCTTTCCTTTTATAGTAAGTTTAGTAGCTTAGTAGAATTTCTTTTCGTTTATAGTAAGTTAGTGGGTTAGTTTATTTTCTTACTCTTATTTATGAAAAACAAAAGAAAAAAGAGAGAAAAACCATAAAGCTAAAAAAAAAGAGAATATTAGAAAATGAGTTAAGTCTTAGATACATAGGTTCAAAGTGACGAAAATTAGCACAGTCGTTACAATCTCTAAGTGTTAAGCTTTCACAGATAATGCACCTAAAATTTCTAAGTGAAATACATTATCTAGTTTGATGTGTTGGTAGGCATAATACACAAAGGGAGTCTCAAGGCTAATAAAATATTCAAGAAAAGTCAGACGTGTCACTAACTTAGATGTATGACCAAATGGTCTTAATTTTTATATTAGAGACATACAGACATTGATTCAAAATGAGGTTTGCAAATTTTCTGGGGGATGTATAGCAACATCAAATACATCTTAATGAAAAGAAAAGAATAGAAAAATCATGATACTGAATCGAGAGTCAAAACAAGTAACTCTGTTGTACGTAAGTACAGACCTGTTGCCTCTGGTTTGACTCGAGTTAGCAAGATAAGTCGCTTTGTTGTGCGTCAGTACAGACCTGTCATCGCTGTCTTGCTTGCTTTAAAATAAACTTTAAGACAAACTAAGACACTCTGTTGTATGTAAATACAGAACTGTGTCCGACGTTTGCCTTTTAAAGAAAATTTGCAATACCGAAAAGTTATAATCATTGTGTGTATGCCTTGATTATAAAAGTATGTCTAAGTATGAGACACGTAAGGTAGTTTCTTGATAAATAAAAAGGCCAAGGGATATTCCAAAGTGTAACATGTTTAAACGGAAAATAATACCAACAATCGCCTAGAAATGTGTGTCATGACAAACAATCAAGTAATAAAAAATTCCTAAGTGTGAATGTAAGAAACTGAAAGTGCGTATCTGACACCGCTATCTGATTGAACCTTTCTCTGAATTTCTCGCCAAAAATATTCTGTAAGTATAGGATGTAAATTTTAGAAGTACTTTAGGGTAGATTAATGTTAAATTTTATTCAAAATTTTATTTTACTTTATTTTATTTTATCTTATGTTAGTTTATTTTATTTTATTTGTTATTATTTATTTATTTATTTAGGAAAAAGGTCAAAGTTACTAAGGATGCATTTTTAGTTGAATAAACAAACATTGCGTGAAAATCTCGTGCTTAGTGTAAAATTTTGCATAGTTTGTTCCGTTACTCGAAAACGTTGAAAAATATGAAAAAGTTGGAATAGTTGAATAAGTTGAATTTTATTCAAAGATTTCAAAATTTTCAATTAAATTCGAATTTAAGACAAAGTCGAATTAACATTCGAAACTGTTGCTTTTAACTTACCCTCTGTGCGATTTCGAACTTAGTCTTCGAGTTTACCATTTCGATTCTTTCACTGTTTGTCGAAGTTTTGTTCACATGTGTTCGATTCTACAACCAAATCTAGGTATAGGTAGTTTAGGACTCAATTTTAGCAAAAATCGACTCATTTTGAAGTTTTAAGGGTTTTAAACTTTGTGATTCAAAATCACAAGTATTAACCGGTAAAACTTCAAATAAGTTACATATATCTTCGATTAGAACCTAATAGGACTAGTGAATACTATTTTCTAACTCTAAAGGGTTTAAATCATGGATTTGTTTTCGAAAGTGACAGAATTCGAATTTGTGCATCATTCGAACTTATCAGGAAAGTCGAATGTGTGAACAAACTCGAATGCAGTCAAATTCGAACATGTCATTCGAGTCTATTATTAAAATCGAAATGTTTGCATAATTTTAAAATTCAATCTTGTAGAAAGTCAAATGTGTTGGATTTTGAACTTTGTAAGTTCAAAATAAAACAAATTAGGATTTAATCTAATATATGTTACTGTTTATTGTGCAGATAGGGTTGAAAGAGCTTTCTTTCAGAAGCTGTTAGGAAATATTCTAAGTATGTCAAGCTGTTAGTTAGATTTCTCAGACTGTTAGTAGATTTTCTATGTAAGTACAAAGTTCAAGCTTTTAGTTGAAAAAGTTCGAGCTGCTAGTTCAAAAGTTCAAGCTGCTAGTGTTAAAGCTCAAGCTGCTCAACAGATAGACTTCAAGCTGCTCAACAGCACAATAAACAGAAAGTGCTGATATTCAGGAAAAGATATATTTTGAAGATTCAAGCATATCTACTATCAGAGAAATCAGAGTTTATCATGGAAACAAATCAGAAAGCAATATATATACATAGAATAGGTTTTTCTATTGTATGTCTGCACGTACAAGTTTATTCAGTTGTAATTGTCTTTCTGATTAAGTTTTCATAAGCCTCTAAGGTTGTAAAACCCTAAGAACAATTTGTGTCCTTTGTCTATGTAACATCCGGCACTAAACCAGGTTAGCAATGATGCCCTAATCTGTATTTAATAGCCAATTATAGCCTAATCAGTGGTCATTAGAGATTAATCAAGTGATTAACAAGGTTTATTAGAAAATTCAACCCAATTTGAATCAAATTCATCGGTGCGATTAATCGGGAAATCAATTAATCCGATCGATTTACGATATGAGGGATTAATTCAACTAAGTACATAACTAAATTATGATTAGTGACACTAATCATACACTAATACAATTACTTAACATTAATTATGCAAGACTAAAACAATTCATTTAAAACAATGCATCCATAAGTATTTATAAAATTTCAAGAAAAGGGAAAATACAAGAAAACATTTCTAAATACATTTATACAAAAAAAATGTAAATACATGTATAAATACATGCATGGCCGGCCCCTTAGGCTATGTGATGTATTAGAAGTTGACTTTTATTTAAATAATATTACTTTAAACACCATCATTTTGTTAAAAAGTGCACTCAACTTTTGTCTCCCAGGCCTTTCATCATTTGAAGGACCAAACATTTCTCTATAAATAGGAAGGCAATTCATTCATTTTAAACACACCAAAACCTTCTTTTCTCTCCTCAAAGATCCGGCCATATACATATTCACATCACAAAATTCTTCATTCAAGTGTTCTTCAAGTGTTCTTCAAGAAATTCAAGAGTTTTGGTGCATATCTTGCAAAGGATTTCAACTTCTACTCAAAATCATATTCTAAATACTTCAAAGTAAGTAAATACTAACTTATTTCATCATACATTTATGTTTATATAAGTCTTGCATAATATATATAATCACCAACAACAACAAGTTACATAAAAACTCAAGTTTATAAGTTTCTAGTTTTTATTTTTAAGTTGTTTCTTTAAATGTGCATATGAATATATGAACACATTATAACCATGTTAATATTATGAAAACATGTGTTATATATGTGTTATATAACTTTTATGACTTTTATACAAGTTGTCTTTATATAAACAACAAGAATCATAAGTTGTTTTAAGTTTATAAACTACGGATTTTCGGCAGAAAATTTATATCGACTTTGAAAAATCATAACTAATTCATAACTCAACGAAATGAGTTGATTCTTGTCTCAAAAGTTAGATCCATGTCTTAAATATAGATCTGTAATTTTTCATAATTTACTTTGAAGTTTAAGACCTCCAGAAATTATTTGGGAAACCGAAAGTTTGACAGCTCAAAAATGGCCAACATAGCATTTTTAACGAGCTTTTTCACCAACCTAAACAACTCGAAATTGGCCATTCTTGATTCTAAAAATCCTTTGTATATAGTAGTTTAATGTCCTAGAAAACCAAAGTCTAAAACATTTTGGAGCTTGGTCAAAAACAACCTCAAAGTAGGCCGAAAAACCTCCGAAAAAGCTGGAAATAATGTCCTAGAAAACCAAAGTCTAAAACATTTCGGTGAGTCTTCATAGCCCCTATTTTCACTATCTATTGGGGTGGAAATACATGCACTGTTTTCATATGGACATCAAAACTGTTTATTTCTTATATGTATTACATATGGTTCCATTAGCCCTTATATCATGAACCGTTAATTGCATTTATTTGTAGGCGCGAATATATTGTGGATAGATCTATTGGGAGTCATGTCCCCCACTCGGGTTAGCTCGGGTCGGCTAACAGCGGGTGCATATATATTCAACACACGGTATTACGTATGGGAATACTGCACAGGGCAAACACATTTTAATTAAGCTTCGGTTGCATGATGGTTTATGTAATAGATACACGGAATTTATGATTTTATAAATTCAACTCATCTGATAATGTTCATACAACTGGTCTTTTCGCGTAAACCTATGAGCTCACCAACAATTTTTGTTGACGTATTTTAGCGTGTATTTTCAGGTAATTAAGGCAAGTATGCCTCGGACGTATTTTACTTTCAAGCTTTCGCATCCATGGAGTCGCATGCATATTCAAATTAACGGAGATTTAGCTGCATTATTTTGGATATTTTAATTATGTAATTAAATCTCTGTATTTTGCGAACTCCTTTACTCATATCAGTCTATGTAAAACATTGCTATATTTTCAAGTTTCAATGATGTATTTTAAAAACGTCCATATAGTGGTCGTTTATTATGATTATGGCTACGCTTCCGCACTTGTCACGTCTCGCTGCCAACCGAGGTAGCAGGGTGTGACAGATTGGTATTAGAGCCATAGTTATAGTGAACTAGGTTGCATTAGTACCCTAGACTATAACTGCACTTAAATTTTACTAATTTTGAAAATATCTTTTAACTAACTAAAAGACTATGAATGGACCCTGATAGCAGAAATCATGTCCCGTCCGGAAACCATCATTTTATCGGATTCAGAGGAGGAGTACACTCCTGCGAGCCCCACGGCTACTGAGATTTTCCACGAAGAAGAAACATCGGAAGAAGAGGACCCATCGGAAGATCCAATGGAGGAGACGGAAGAGGTCCCGATGGAGGAAGAAGATCCATTGCCCCCAACGGTTCCTGCTCGTGTCCCATACCATCCAGCTGAGCCGTCATATAAGCCGTATAGGCCTTACCCTAACGGCCCCAAAATGCTGTACACAACCCGAAAACGGGTGAACCCACCAAGAAGGGAGTCTATTCCTGTCCCGACTCCCCAGCCCAATCCCCCACCATCACACCGACGGGTAGACGCCCGGCGATGGACCTGGATACCGGAGATCCTCCGCGAATGGAGGCAGATGGAGGGAAATCCTCCCAACTTAGAGATAGGAGGACCATCCTCCGCACCTGTCCCGACCCTCACCCATGAGCCTACCGAGCAAACCATACCACTTCTGATAGCACGGTCGACCAGGCATGACCACCAAATCTGATCACTTAACCTAGATATCGGTGGGATGACCGCTCGTCTAGAGCGGGAGGAGTTACAAAACTCCAACATCTACTGGGCTAACCAGCATGCTCTCACCATCCAACAGGATGGCCTGAATGAGCTTCGGCAGCAACTAGCCGAAAGCCAAGCTCGGATCGAGGAGCTGACTCAGCGCCTCAACGCGATGGAAAAGGGAGAGACCCCTGATCACTCCCACACTTAGGGCACTCTATCTATCCTTGTAATAGTAGGAAAAATATCATGTAATAGTATAGGACAAAATTTTCGGGTAATAACCCGCCCCTAATGTAAGAAAATTTCGAATAATTAATGAAAAATTGCAAGTTATTTATGAAATTGTGTTTGATGATTATAGTATTGTGCTTTAAGGAAAATTTATCTCTTTAAGATTCAACTTCTTACACTATGCTTTTTCTTTAAAATTTTAAGATAATGCCGCCGAAACGAGCAATGAACGCTGCCGACATTGAAGAGCTAGTCGCACAAAGAGTGGTTGCCGCTATAGCCACGTATGAGGCAAATAGGAATAGCTCAGCTAATGGAGATGGTGGTGCTAGTCGCACCACGGGAGGAACGGAAATCCACGCAAAAGGGTGTGGAATTAAAGGATTTTTAAGTTGCAAACCCCGGTACTTCAACGGAACCGAGGGAGCCGTTGGCTTGATACGGTGGTTTGAGAAATTAGAATCTGTCTTTCGTGTCAGCGGATGTGCTGAAGGAGATAAGGTGAAGTTTGCTACTCACACTCTACAAGATAGCGCCCTCACATGGTGGAATTCCTATGTCCAGTCTGTAAGTATTGATGAAGCCTACCAGCTCACATGGTGCGCATTGAAGCAAATGATGACAGACGAGTACTGTCCGAGAAACGAACTCCAGAAGATGGAATCGGAGTTCTAGAGCCTGTCGATGAAGGGAACGGATGTAGCGGGGTACACCAACCGATTTCATGAACTGAGCATTCTGTGCCCTCAGATGGTGACCCCGGAGTACAAAAAGATCAAACGTTACATTTGGGGACTCGCTCCTCAAATTCAAGGTAATGTCACTGCCTCCAACCCATCCACCATACAGGATGCCATCAGGATGGCAAACAATTTAATGGATCAAGTGTCCCGGAGGAATGAAGCCAAAGCCGGGGAAAACAAGAGAAAGTGGGAAGACAAGTCTGGGAAGAATACGGGTTCACAATCCAAGAAGCCCGAGACCATCAAGGCCTACGTAGCCGGAACTGAGCCTAGAAAAGGCTACACGGGTACCAAGCCTTACTGCACCCAATGCACCTTTCATCACAACCAGGGTCCCTGTCCAACCCACTGTGGAAAATGCAAACGTTTGGGGCATATGGCCAAGGATTGTAAATCTGGAGCCCCGGGAACCAGTGGCAGCAATCAAAAAGGCTGCTTTGAATGTGGAGTTACTGGGCACTTCAAGAGTGAGTGCCCGAAGTTGAGGAATGGTGGAGGAGCTCAGGGGAGAGCTTTTGTGTTGGGAGCAGGTGACGCTCGTCAAGATCCCCACGTAGTATCAGGTACGTTTCTTTTAAATGACATTTATGCTTACGTACTCTTTGATACTGGGGCTGATAGGAGCTTTATATCTGACAAGTTTAGTAAGCAATTGAATGCCACTCCTTTTCCTTTAGACAACTATTATGCTATAGAACCGGCTGATGGTAAAATAATAGAGGCAAGTAGTATCATTAAGGAATGCACACTGAAGCTGGCAGATTATCCCTTTAAGATAGACTTGATGCCTATAGAACTCGGAAGTTTTTATGTAGTAGTTGGTATGGATTGGTTATCTCACAATCATGCCGAGATTTTGTGTGGTAAGAAAGTGGTACGGATACCACTCCACAAGAAGAAGTTCCTAACAGTCCAAGGAGAAAGAAGGAACCGACAGTTGAATGTCATATCCGGCCTAAGAACATTAAAGTGCCTTAGGAAAGGTTGTCATGCAGTATTGGTGCAAATTGTAGAAAAAGAGTCGGATGAGAAGCGACTCGAGGATATTCCGGTAGTTTGTGACTATCCGAAGGTCTTCCCGGAAGATTTGCCTGGACTTCCGCCAACTAGGCAAGTAGAGTTTCAAATCGATTTGGTGCCGGGAGCTGCACCGGTCGCAAGAGCCACATATAGACTCGCTCCTTCTGAAATGCAAGAGCTATCCAATCAATTACAAGAGTTGATGGATAAAGGATTCATTCGACCAAGTTCCTCACCTTGGGGAGCTCCGGTCTTGTTCGTTAAAAAGAAAGACGGATCCTTCAGAATGTGCATAGACTACCGAGAGCTAAACAAGTTAACGGTAAAGAACCGCTACCCTCTTCCCAGAATTGATGACCTGTTTGACCAACTACAGGGATCTAGCTTCTACTCTAAGATTGATCTACGATCCGGTTATCATCAAGTAAAGGTTCGGGAAGAAGACATTCCCAAGACAACATTCAGAACTCGTTATGGACATTAGGAATTCCAGGTAATGCCATTCGGTTTGACTAACACACCAGCCGTATTCATGGACCTCATGAATCGAGTGTGTAAACCGTATCTGGACAAATTTGTAATAGTGTTCATAGACGATATTCTCATCTATTCCAGAAATAAGGAGGAGCATGAACACCACCTTAAACTGATCTTGGAGTTGTTAGAGAAGGAACAGTTATACGCCAAATTTTCAAAATGTGAATTTTGGTTGTGAGAAGTTAAATTCCTTGGACATGTGATCAACAGCCAGGGAATCCAAGTTGATCCATCAAAAATCGAGGCCATAAAGAACTGGGCGACTCCTAGAACCCCCACAGAAATCCGCCAATTTCTAGGACTTGCCGGTTATTATAGGCGATTTATCGAAAACTTCTCAAAGATAGCAGGTTCCTTAACAGAATTGACTCGGAAGGATGTAAAGTAAATCTGGGGTGAAGAGCAAGAAAAGGCGTTTCAGCAGTTAAAGCAAAGGTTGTGTAGTGCACCAATTCTGTCCTTACCCGAAGGGACTGAAAATTTTGTGGTCTACTGTGATGCCTCACACAATGGATTAGGTTGTGTGCTCATGCAAAGGGATAAAGTCATTGCCTACGCATCACGACAGCTCAAAATTCACGAGGTGAATTATACGACTCATGACTTAGAGCTTGGAGCAGTGGTGTTTGCTCTCAAAATATGGAGGCACTACCTGTATGGAACTAAGTGCACGGTGTTCACAGACCATAAAAGCCTTCAGCATATTCTAAATCAGAAAGAGCTAAATATGAGACAGCGTCGTTGGGTTGAACTACTTAGCGATTATGACTGCGAAATTCGTTATCATCTAGGGAAGGCGAATGTCGTGGCTGATGCCCTAAGCCGAAAGGAACGGGTTAAGCCATTAAGAGTTCGAGCTTTGGTCATGACTATACAATCAAACCTAAACTCTCAAGTTCGCAAGGCACAAGAAGAAGCAGTCAAGGAGGGTGGTCTACTGGACGAAGCCTTGAGAGGGATGGATAAGTAGTTTGAAATCAAGCCAGATGGATGTCGATACTTCATGGGCAGAATTTGGTTACCAAAACTCGGAGGAATAAGGAAGCTGGTCATGGATGAAGGACATAAGACAAGATATGCTATTCATCCAGGGTCAGATAATATGTATCACGGCTTGAAAGGAATGTACTGGTGGCCAAATATGAAGGCTGACATTGCTACCTACGTCAGCAAGTGCTTAACATGTTTGAAGGTTAAGGCTGAGCACCAGAAACCATCAGGATTACTGGTTCAACCAGAAATACCCAAGTGGAAGTGGGAAAACATCACCATGGATTTCATCACCAAGTTGCCAAAAACTTCTGGAGGTTATGACACTATTTGGGTGATTGTGGATCGACTTACCAAAACCGCACATTTCCTGCCAATCAAGGAGACTGATAAGATGGATAAGTTAACACGAATCTATCTTAAAGAAGTCGTCTCAAGACATGGAGTACCTGTATCAATTATATCAGACAGGGACAGCCGGTTCACATCAAGATTTTGGCAGTCATTGCAAGAAGCACTGGGTAGACGACTAGATATGAGCACAGCCTATCATCCGCAAACGGATGGTCAGAGTGAAAGAACGATTCAGACTTTGGAAGACATGTTGAGGGCATGTGTCATTGATTTTGGCAAAAGTTGGGACAGGCACCTGCCATTGGTCGAGTTTTCCTATAACAACAGCTATCACTCGAGCATTAAGACCGCCCCATTCGAGGCACTCTACGGGCGAAAGTGTTGATCACCTCTTTGTTGGGCTGAAGTAGGAGATAGTCAGATTACTGGACTGGAAATCATGCAGGAGACTACAGAAAAGATAGCCCAGATTCGTAACCGATTAAAGATCGAGCGGGATCGACAAAAAAGTTATGCAGACATTCGACGGAAGGATTTGGAGTTCCAAGAGGGAGATCAAGTAATGTTAAAAGTCTCGCCTTGGAAGGGCGTAACCCGTTTTGGGAAACGAGGAAAACTCAATCCTCGTTATATCGGACCATTCAAGATCACCAAAAGAATTGGCCCGGTAGCTTACCAACTCGATCTACCCCCAGAACTTAGTAACGTTCATAATACCTTCCACGTGTCCAATCTTAAGAAGTGTCTGGCCGATGAATCACTCGTTATACCCATGGACGAGTTGGAAATAGATGATAAGTTGAACTTCATTGAACAACCTGTAGAAATAATGGACCGAGAAGTCAAGAAACTAAAGCACAGCCGGATCCCGATAATGAAAGTCAGATGGAACTCTAAGCGAGGTCCTGAGTTTCCGTGGGAACCGAGGATCTGTTCCGGGAAAAATACCCTCACCTGTTCTCAAATACTCAAGAAGTGGAGAACACGAGCTAATTTCGGGACGAAATTCCCTTAACAGAGGGAGACTGTAACATCCGGCACTAAACCAGGTTAGCAATGATGCCCTAATCTGTATTTAATAGCCAATTAAAGCCTAATCAGTGGTCATTAGAAATTAATCAAGTGATTAACAAGGTTTATTAGAAAATTCAACCCAATTTGAATCAAATTCATCGGTGCGATGAATCGGGAAATCAATTAATCCGATCGATTTACGATATGAGGGATTAATTCAACTAAGTACATGTAGGTCCCGAGAGGTTCCCAAAGTATATAGTTATAAGCTGTAGAGGGGGGTGAATACAGCAATTTAAAAACTAGACACTCTTTTCTCAATGTTTGTATGTATTATCAACAATTTGTTAATTACAAACAAGCTTGAATGCGGAATAGTTCAAGCTGAGATGACAGATACAACAGTATGCTTACTAGTCTAAGACAGACTCAAACTAGTATACAATGAATACACTCACTAAGAAGCACTCACTGTGTTTACAAGACTTAAAGGAACGGCTTATGTAAAACAGCTTATACAAACAGATGCTGGTTTACACAGAAGGTTAGCATGCATGAAAATCACACTTGCACGTTCACTCTTGGGTTTCAGCACTTAGCTTTCTTCACACTTCTTTCTGACCTTAGAAGCTTCCTTTTATACTCACCTAGAGGATCTAAGAGAAACATCTTCATTGGACGGAATGAAAAAGGAGAAGCCTTGTTGAAAAGACAACATAACCTTTTCTGCACTTTTCTGAAAAGCAGACTTGTCTTCATATGTGCAGAACTTTTGTCTTTTTACTTTGTCTACTGTTGCATTGCCTTTAACTAATTTAGGAATGTCAACTTTGCGTCTTTCTTCCTTGTAAAGGCCTATTTTGATATAAGAAAAAGGTCTGTCACCCTTTTTCAAATAACCTTTTGTCTTCATGTTACAGAACAGCTTGGGCAGGCTGAGCAGTTCTGTTTTCCACTTTGTCTTCGACTTTGTAAACTGATCTTGTAGCCAAAAACAATTCATGAAGACTTGGAAACATATTCCATAAAGTGTTTAGCCTGTTCACAAAGAACAGGTTCTGTTCACAAAGAACAGAACACTTTAAAATTGCCCAAACTGCTCATCAGTGTAGAGCAGCGTAGAC
>JAANYP010005437.1:12820-32429 GCA_020465985.1 Centrapalus pauciflorus | reverse complement strand
CCCAGTTTTTGCCCAGCCTGTTCAGCAGGAAAGAGCAGCTGCGACCAACTGTCTAAGTTGCATACACGATTGCAACATATAGACCAGCTTTAGACTGATATGCCAATCATTTTCACAGGTTTCAATAAGGTCTTTTTGATAACAGGCCTTAAAAATTCACACTCAAATGCAATCTACAGGTTTGGATTCATAAAATCTACCCCCCAGATAGAACAGGTTTGACTGAGGGCCTTTTTTTGTGCCTAACAATCTACCCTATTGCAATAACCCTGTCCAAGCTGGGTCTGATCAAAAAGTCACGTAGAGATTTGACAACTTTGCTGAAATAACAGGACAACATTACATAAAGTAAAAGCTCATGTTTATATATACACTTGATTCTTGGAGCTACAACTAGAAACAACACAGTGTTCTTACAAGAATACAACTATTACTAACGTATTTTACAAATAAGTAAAAGCAAAAACATTTACAAACTTATGTAATAGTGCTAACAATCTAATGTACAAGGAGGTACAAACTATGTACAAGATGGTTTGGACTGTTGCAGTTGGGAGCAGTACTAATGGCAAGACCTGTCCAACTGATGGACAGCTTCCCTTCTAACCTACCCAGATGGTTAATTGGACTTATATCAATGGAGAAGGCTCCTGAAACATCCTTTCCAGTTCTCCCTTGGTATCACTCAAGTTCCTCAACGTAATGTTATGTCTGATAAGATGAACTTGGAGTAGGCATGACGCTCTACCTTTCATAGAAGCCATCTTTGAGCTGTCCCCAGAGGGCTTGCTCGCATTTGCTAGACTGGCCTGCAAAGAAACGGCAAGTCTGAAGGAGCGCAAGTTGTCTCAAAGATGCAAACTTTGTTAAGCTCTGAGGCTCTTTGGAAGCACTTCTTCTGAGTTCAGGGATCTACAAAAACAATCCCCCAGCTAGGTTCTTCTATAATTCTTTGCCATCACCACAACTCTCGATTACACTCTTAGGCAGACTATGATCAACTCATTTATTCCAATGGCATGAGTCGGCCCTGTTAATCCGCGTAAGGTAGATATCCATTTTGTATCCTTCTGTGTCCTGTCGGTGGCCTTTATTTTGGGGCTAATGTCACGAGACACCCTCTTTTACTTATTTGGACAGCAGCCAGCTCACTTTACTCTATCCATGCGATCTTTTGATGTAAGGCCCTGATAGTTTAGTAGCCGTTTCGCTGACTAGACTGGCTCAGGACAACTGCCGAGTTTCCACCCATCCCTGTGTCCATCTGTGCAACTCAGCAGTGTGATGCGTAGATGCCATTTCAGGGCCGGTTGCCACCATCCTGGTGATCTGAAGCTTCCACTGTGTCCTTTTCTTGCAAGCGGGAACAGCTTTGACAATCGCGTCCTTTGCACAGCCTTCTAGTCAGCAACATCATGAAATTTTTCTAGCCAAGTGTAAAGTGGAATTTGGCTCGGCAGAGAGGACTGTGAGTCTGGTCACAGAGGGACCTGAGCCCCTGACGTGTTCTCCTCACTTTTCTCTTGCTGATACCTTATGCAGCTCCATTAATTCTCGTTGTGCACCTCCAAGGTAGAACTTTAAATTTTCTTTGCTTCTTGAGGCAAAAGATGTTAGCAGCTTTAGCAGATTCTCTTCTTTTCTCAATTCTCCAGAGCTTGAAACTGTTCTTCTCTAAACTCAAAGTATTGATATAGGAAGACCCATCTCTTTAGCCCTGGCTTTTGTGAACTTAAGATCAGCTGCTTTCTGCTGATTTTTTTATTTTTTTTTTTTTTTTTTTTTTTTTTTTTTTTTTTTTTTTTTTTTTTTTTTTTTTTTTTTTTTTTTTTTTTTTTTTTTTTTTTTTTGTTTTTTTTTTTGTTTGTTTTTTTGTTTTTTTTTTTTTTTTTTTTTTTTTTTTTTTTTTTTTTTTTTTTTTTTTTTTTTTTTTGTTTTTTTTTTTTTTGTTTTTTTTTTTTTTTTGTTGTGGGGGGGAGGAGGGGGGGGGGGTGGGAGATTTTTTTTTTTTTTTGTTTTTTTTTTTTTTTTTTTTTTGTTTGTTTTTTTTTTTTTTTGTTTTTTTTTTTTTTTTTTTCTTTTTTTTTTTTTTTTTTTTTTTTTTTTTTTTTTTTTTTTTTTTGGTTTTTTTTTGTTTTTTGTTTTTTTTTTTTTTTTTTTTTTTTTTTTTTTTGTTGTTTTTTTTTTTTTTTTTTTTTTTTTTTTTTTTTTTTTTTTTTTGTTTTTTTTTTTTTTTTTTTTTTTTTTTTTGTGTTGTTGATCATGGAATGGCTTTTCTTATTCCTTTAGCTACTGCGTAGTGAGCAGCAGCCTCGGAATTCTTCTTCTTCGTCTTCTTCTCTCTTTAGTAAAGACATAAGTGCTCTCCTCTTTTACTGCATAGGCTGTTCCTCAGGAATGACTCTTCCCGCCCCCTATAGACGAGCGGGTTTGGCCGACCGATGACAGCTCTGAGTGAGAGGCATAGGCTAGCTTAAGAGGGCACCTTCAGCTGTACCTGTAGATGTCCCTGCTGGGTGACCCGGTGGGGGCAGTTGTACGGGTACTGCGTTTTGCCCTTAGGAAATAAAGGTTTCCGTTTTCTTCCCCCCTTCTGCCCCTAGACGTCTTCGTGCGGCGAGGGATACTTCTCCCCCATATGAAGGACCTGATGGAAAGCAGCCACCTTCACACATGGTCTGCCTGAAGAAACCAAAAGGCAGGCTGGCTCTTACCAGCATGTTCTGGTGGCAACGCCACGGTTTTGGGGGCCAACGAGGCTTGTCATACTAACGAAGCCGGGTTGGTCCTTAACCTCTGCAAAAGTCGGGGAAGACAGGCCTTGAAGCGAGAAGAAGCGGTTTGGCTGAATAGCAATATTGTGGTCAGCTTACACCGATTTTCTCTATCAGAGAGCTTTGTGAAGCAACAGACTTTAGGATAGCTGTCAAGATAGCACCTCAAGAGTACTCTTGTTGCACATCATGCAAGTTCTGAGGACACAGTATTTGTAGAGAGCCAATATAAGATTGTTTCGAGCTGGCCAATGTGTTAGGCAAGGGTAGTCTGTTAGTTCACAGAGAACGTGAGGGTGAGGAGAATGACGGCTGTTGTGAAACGGCTTGCCATAAGGGACCAGATGCCTGTTTGTAAAGGAGAGGAGTAGAGAGAGATAGAGTTTGATTACATAGTTTTGGCAGCTGTGTAGTGAGTTTGGCAATTCACTGTGAAGATGGTTTTCAGTATGGGAAGGGACCTGGGAAGGATTCTTTGAACATAATCAAGAAGCCATATTTGAGCTGCTCAGACACAGAGTATGAGTGATGGTTGGATATGGGAGTGCATGGTTGTTTCCGAAAGAACGACCAACTTGTTTGCGTCAGCAAAGAAAGCTGGGGTATCGTCAAAGGCAGGGTCTGTTGGGTAAGGGTGTGATGGTGTATGGGTGGATTTGTTCGAGTGGTAATTTATGAGAATGGAGAACTGATGATGAGGCATGGTGCGATTATGCTAGAGGATGTGTGGACATGCATTTGGAGAGCCATCACGCGGGATGGGACAAGAAGCTCATACGCCGGGCAAAAGTAAGTTGGGCCCGAGGTTGGAGGGATAAAGAGGTCCCTTCAGCAGCGGCTGTGTTGTGAGCTGTAGAATGCATCACCAGGAGAAGGTGTTGTGTAGTTTAGCGATCGTAGATGTTTTTGGGGCCTTCAATGCTGCTATGTGTTGCAAAACACGCGTCATGAAGACCAGGTGTGTGGTTTCCCTTCGCAGTGCCTTGGTTCAAAGCACCTCATCATGGGAGATGGGAGTATTGCGCATTTCTCACTACATCAGCATGTCGCTGGTATAAACCTGCTAGATGAGTTGCATGACAGGGAGCGAGCTCACCAGAGGGTATGGTATGATCCCTGAGGTTACAGCTTTGGGTTGTTGGTCCCTCAGCAGCGTTGGTTTAGATTTTCAGATTAGATGAACAGCGTGATATCATGGGAGAGAAGTTTGATAGCATGAGCGGCTGTATTGCTGTCTATGACACAGCAGCACTAGGTACAAACCCCCTCGTGCCGGACTAAGGTGTGCATGAGTTGAGATAATGAGGCTTAGAGGGGACAAATGTGGACACAGTATTGCGTTGGACGAGGACTCCTCGTGTCTGTTCACATATCCTCAGCCTCGTTGGAAGTTTGCGGCGTTAAATCTTGCCATCTGTGGTTATCCGCGTTTGAAAACTGTTCCTAGTTGGGACGGAACCGGAGGGTTCTAAGGCTGACTGGGTAGACTCAAATTGGAGTGAAGCAGTCCAAATGAGCTGAAAACCTGCCTCCCAAAAAAATAGGATGAGGCAGCTGGGTTTGGTCATTCTTTTTCAACATCGAAACTGTGAAGGGTAACATTTTAGAGCGGAGGTGGTTTCTTGTTGGGGGGGTTTGGTTTACTTTCTTGGCCTAATGATTTGCAGTTTGGGTAATGGTATGGGATGATGTGGGGTATATGTGGGCGTATAGGACAGAGCGAGGATCCTGTTTGGACCAGGATGTGGACTGGGCTTCTAGGAACATGTGCGGCGGGCTGTTCCGAGGTCTCTGTGGCCCACAGAGGCACCCAGCCACAAAGCTTCAGGCCTCAACACAATCATGGAACCAGGGTGAGGAGTCTGTTCTACCTCACGCCACAGAGGCTGACAGGAACAGACTCATGACTCGAGCGGTGTGTTGGCCTGTCTTTTCTAACAGGCCCAGCTTCAGTTGCCCGTCGGTCCTTTTGACAGAGCTTGGACCGCTGGATTTGGATTTCTTCTGGTTGGGAGCAGTTCTTGGATCCACCTGCACGTATGAGCCGGGTCCTTCCACCAAAACCCTAGCAGTCCTCCTCATTGGTGTGATCTAGAGGAGGCTCATTCTGCAGGACTGGAGTATAGGAAAACCTATTCCCTATACCACTGGGATTGCAGACAGTCTTAAAAGACCAGAGGCTGAGAGTTATTTATAGGACCGCTCACCCACAATATTGTCTTGAAATGAGCTCCATGAAACCTGGGATAATCGAAACCAGCTGGTCTGACTCTTGCTGCACGCAGGGTTCCCGCAAATTCACAAAAATCCATTTGGCCAATTACCATGGTAGGTTCCATCCACATAGCTGCTGCAGATACTCCCAGGGATTTCAGTCACGGCTCAGTGGTCAACAGAACCAACTTGCGTGCTGAAGCACATCACCACAGAGGGAGCGAATAAAGAAAGTACGGATAGGACGATGAGCGGCCTCCTTCCGGAACAGTGTTGCTGCTCCATTTTTGGTTTTGCTCAACCAAACCACAAACGCAGGCAGATTCTTCATCTGTGTCATCTCAGGTGCTTGGTCGGATCATATGTGCAACCACAGGGAGTACGAACGAACTTCCCTGAGTAGTATGATGTTGATCTCCTATGTCTGAGTCCATTGAGAATGTGCCCTTGATGACGTTTGGTTTCTGGATTATAGGCACACACAGGTTACCAAGAAACTCATACACCTCTCCTGGTACAGGACACCAGGAGATTGCAGTCATGGGTACGTTTATGGTTCAACGGATGAATGACTTTCCGAAACTCCCACCATTGGTCATTAAACGCCCGTCCCACATAGTTTTGGGGGATTGTGGAGGTTGGCATGTAGTTGGTGGCTTACATGGTCAGTATTGTGGTGATGGTATGAGTGTTTGACAACATTGCCCTCACGAACGAAACACTGGCGATGAAGGTGAAGGGATTAGGTTCTGTGAGCCAGTGGGAATTTTGAGTTTTGGAGAACGAGAGCAGGCATACCTTCGTCAAATTTTAGGGTTCTTGAGGATTTCTGGAAATCGTAGAGGCAGACGAAGAGAAACCGTGGTTTTGGTGCGTCATTTATCGATTGAATGTCGCTATGTTAGGAGCAAACTGTGTGTGAATGAGATTGAGAAGGTTTGGGCGGTTCGATTGTGAAATGTTGTTACGAAAAACGACGTTGTCCCATGTCCGAAACATTTGTCGAACCACTTGACCTTTTTATTTATCAGTAACACACGTAACCCACATTATGCGGTTCTGATGTATAATTAAGTTAAATAAAACATAAATTACGACGTAATGGCAATTAATGAAGAAAATGGTAAATTAAACACTTTTGGTCTACGCTGTTGGTCAAACCGTGATGATCAGGGTCGCACAAGGACGTCGAAACAGTTGTCCAGTTTCAGCAGTCTCTATCATACGTTCCTAACATACAACTAACTAATAAAGGAACAAGCAGCAGCAGATGTTTCCATACATGTAAGTAACAATCACCAATATGTACCGAAACATATGCAAGTAAGTAATGCAATCTGTCACTGACAGCGGTCCTGAGCAATGCATGTTATCAAGGAACATGCAGTAACAGTTGTCTAGTTTCAGTTGTGTCTATCATACGTTCCTAATGTACAACTAAGTAATCAAGGAACAAGCAGCAGCAGATGATTCCATACAAGTCAGTATAAATCACCAATAAGTACCGAAACATATGCAAGTAAGTAATGCAATCTGTCACTCACCGCGATCTTGAACAATGCAGGTAATCAAGGAACATGCAGCAGCACTTGTCCAGTTTCAGCAGTGTTTAACATAGTTCCTAACATAGAATTAAGTAAACAAGGAACAGGCAGCATCAGATGTTTCCAAACAAGTCAGTAACAATCACCAATAAGTACCGAAACATATGCAAGTAAGTAATGCAATCTGTCACTCACAGCGGTCCAGAGCAATGCAAGTAGTCATGGAACATGCAGCACCAGTTGTCCAGTTTCAGCAGTGTCTATCATACGTTCCTAACATACAATTAAGTAATCAAGGAACAAGCAGCAGCAGATGTTTCCATACAAGTTAGTAACACTCACCAATAAGTACCGAAACATATGCAAGTAAGTAATGCAATTTGTCACTCACAACGGTCCTGAGCAACGTAAGTAATCAAGGAACATGCAGCAATAGTTGTCTAGTTTCAGTTGTGTCTATCATACTTTCCTAACATACAATTAAGTAATCAACGAACAAGCAGCAGCAGATGATTCCATACAAGTCAGTATAAATCACCAATAAGTACTGAAACATATGCAAGTAAGTAATGCAATCTGTCACTCACAGCGGTCCAGAGCAATGCAAGTAGTCATGGAACATGCAGCACCAGTTGTCCAGTTTCAGCAGTGTCTATCATACGTTCCTAACATACAATTAAGTAATCAAGGAACAAGCAGCAGCAGATGTTTCCATACAAGTCAGTAACAATCACCAATAAGTACCGAAACATATGCAAGTAAGTAATGGAATTTGTCACTCACAACGGTCCTGAGCAATGCAAGTAATCAAGGAACATGCAGCAACAGTTGTCCAGTTTCAGCAGTCTCTATCATACGTTCCTAACATACAACTAACTAATAAAGGAACAAGCAGCAGCAGATGTTTCCAAACATGTAAGTAACAATCACCAATATGTACCGAAACATATGCAAGTAAGTAATGCAATCTGTCACTTACAGCGGTCCTGAGCAATGCATGTATTCAAGGAACATGCAGCAACAGTTGTCTAGTTTCAGTTGTGTCTATCATACGTTCCTAACATACAACTAAGTAATCAAGGAACAAGCAGCAGCAGATGATTCCATACAAGTCAGTATAAATCACCAATAAGTACCGAAACATATGCAAGTAAGTAATGCAATATGTCACTCACCGCGATCTTGAACAATGCAAGTAATCAAGAACAATGCAAGCAGCAAGTTGTCCATTTCAGTAGTGTTTTTAACATAGTTCCTAACATAGAATTAGTAACAAGGGAACAGGTCAAGCAATCAGATTGTTTCCAAACAAGTCAGTAACATCCCAATAAGTACCGAACATATGCAAAGTAAAGTAATTGCAATCTGTCACTCACAGGCGGTCCAGGCATGAAGTAGTCATGGACATGCCAGCACCAGTTGTTCCAGTTTCAGCAGTGTCTACATACGTTCCAACATACAATTAAGTAAATCAAGGACAAGCAAGCAGCAGATGTTTCCATAACAAGTTAGTAACACTCACGCAATAAGTACGAAACATATGCAGTAAAGTAATGCAATCTGTCACTCACAACGGTCCTGAGCAATGTAAGTAATCAAGGAACATGCAGCAACAGTTGTCTAGTTTCAGTTGTGTCTATCATACGTTCCTAACATACAATTAACTAATCAAGGAACAAGCAGCAGCAGATGATTCCATACAAGTCAGTATAAATCACCAATAAGTACCGAAACATATGCAAGTAAGTAATGCAATCTGTCACTCACCGCGATCTTGAACAATGCAAGTAATCAAGGAACATGCAGCAGCAGTGTCCAGTTTCAGCAGTGTTTAACATAGTTCCTAACATAGAATTAAGTAATCAAGGAACAGGCAGCATCAGATGTTTCCATACAAGTCAGTAACAATCACCAATAAGTACCGAAACATATGCAACTAAGTATTGCAATCTGTCACTCACAGTGGTCCTGAGCAATGCAAGTAGTCATGGAACATGCAGCACCAGTTGTCCAGTTTCAGCAGTGTCTATCATATGTTCCTAACATACAATTAAGTAATCAAGGAACAAGCAGCAACAGATGTTTCCATACAAGTCAGTAACAATCACCAATAAGTACCGAAACATATGCAAGTAAGTAATGCAATGTGTCACTCACAACGGTCCTGAGCATTGCAAGTAATCAAGGAACATGCAGCAACAGTTGTCCAGTTTCAGCAGTCTCTATCATACGTTCCTAACATACAACTAACTATTAAAGGAACAAGCAGCAACAGATGTTTCCATACATGTAAGTAACAATCACCAATCTGTACCGTAACATATGCAAGGACATGCAACAACAGTTGTCTAGTTTCAGTTGTGTCTATCATACGTTCCTAACATACAATTAAGTAATCAAGGAACAAGCAGCAGCAGATGATTCCATACAAGTCAGTATAAATCACCAATAAGTACCGAAACATATGCAAGTAAGTAATGCAATCTGTCACTCACCGCGATCTTGAACAATGCAAGTAATCAAGGAACATGCAGCAGCAGTTGTCCAGTTTCAGCATTGTTTATCATAGTTCCTAACATAGAACTAAGTAATCAAGGAACAGGCAGCATCAGATGTTTCCATACAAGTCAGTAACAATCACCAACAAGTACCGAAACATATGCAAGTAAGTAATGCAATCAGTCACTCACCGCGATCTTGAACAATGCAAGTAAGCAAGGAACATGCAGCACCAGTTGTCCTGTTTTAGCAGTGTTTATCATAGTTCCTAACATACAATTAAGTAATCAAGGAACAGGTAGCATCATATGTTTCCATACAAGTCAGTAACAATCACCAATAAGTACCGAAACATATGCAAGTAAGTAATGCAATTTGTCACTCACAACGGTCCTGATCAATGCAAGTAATCAAGGAACATGCAGCAACAGTTGTCCAGTTTCAGAAGTCTCTATCATACGTTCCTAACATACAACTAACTAATAAAGGAACAAGCAGCAACAGATGTTTCCATACATGTAAGTAACAATCACCAATCTGTACCGTAACATATGCAAGTAACTAATGCAATCTGTCACTGACCGCGGTCCTGAGCAATGCATGTAATCAAGGAACATGCAGCAACTGTTGTCTAGTTTCAGTTGTGTCTATCATACGTTCCTAACATACAATTAAGTAATGAAGGAACAAGCAGCAGCAGATGTTTCCATACAAGTTAGTATAAATCACCAATAAGTACCGAAACATATGCAAGTAAGTAATGCAATCTGTCACTCACCACGATCTTGATCAATGCAAGTAATCAAGGAACATGCAGCAGCAGTTGTCTAGTTTCAGCAGTGTTTATCATAGTTCCTAACATAGAATTAAGTAATCAAGGAACAGGCAGCATCATATGTTTCCATACAAGTCAGTAACAATCACCAATAAGTACCGAAACATATGCAAGTAAGTAATGCAATCAGTCACTCACCGCGATCTTGAACAATGCAAGTAAGCAAGGAACATGCAGCACCAGTTGTCCTGTTTCAGCAGTGTTTATCATAGTTCCTAACATACAATTAAGTAATCAAGGAACAGGCAGCATCATATGTTTCCATACAAGTCAGTAACAATCACCAATAAGTACCGAAACATATGCAAGTAAGTAATGCAATTTGTCACTCACAACGGTCCTGAGCAATGCAAGTAATCAAGGAACATGCAGCAACAGTTGTCCAGTTTCAGAAGTCTCTATCATACGTTCCTAACATACAACTAACTAATAAAGGAACAAGCAGCAACAGATGTTTCCATACATGTAAGTAACAATCACCAATATGTACCGATACATATGCAAGTAAGTAATGCAATCTGTCACTAACAGCGGTCCTGAGCAATGCATGTAATCAAGGAACATGCAGCAACAGTTGTCTAGTTTCAGTTGTGTCTATCATACGTTCCTAACATACAATTAAGTAATCAAGGAACAAGCAGCAGCAGATGATTCCATACAAGTCAGTATAAATCACCAATAAGTACCGAAACATATGCAAGTAAGTAATGCAATCTGTCACTCACCGCGATCTTGAACAATGCAAGTAATCAAGGAACATGCAGCAGCAGTGTCCAGTTTCAGCAGTGTTTAACATAGTTCCTAACATAGAATTAAGTAATCAAGGAACAGGCAGCATCAGATGTTTCCATACAAGTCAGTAACAATCACCAATAAGTACCGAAACATATGCAAGTAAGTATTGCAATCTGTCACTCACAGTGGTCCTGAGCAATGCAAGTAGTCATGGAACATGCAGCACCAGTTGTCCTGTTTCAGCAGTGTTTATCATAGTTCCTAACATACAATTAAGTAATCAAGGAACAGGCAGCATCATATGTTTCCATACAAGTCAGTAACAATCACCAATAAGTACCGAAACATATGCAAGTAAGTAATGCAATTTGTCACTCACAACGGTCCTGATCAATGCAAGTAATCAAGGAACATGCAGCAACAGTTGTCCAGTTTCAGAAGTCTCTATCATACGTTCCTAACATACAACTAACTAATAAAGGAACAAGCAGCAACAGATGTTTCCATACATGTAATTAACAATCACCAATATCTACCGATACATATGCAAGAAAGTAATGAAATCTGTCACTGACAGCGGTCCTGAGCAATGCATGTAATCAAGGAACATGCAGCAACAGTCGTCTAGTTTCAGTTGTGTCTATCATACGTTCCTAACATACAATTAAGTAATCAAGGAACAAGCAGCAGCAGATGATTCCATACAAGTCAGTATAAATCACCAATAAGTACCGAAACATATGCAAGTAAGTAATGCAATCTGTCACTCACAGCGGTCCTGAGCAATGCAAGTAATCAGGGAACATGCAGCAGCAGTTGTCTAGTTTCAGCAGTGTCTATCATACGTTCCTAACATACAATTAAGTAATCAAGGAACAAGCAGCATCAGATGTTTCCATACAAGTCAGTAACAATCACCAACAAGTACCGAAACATATGCAAGTAAGTAATGCAATCAGTCACTCACCGCGATCTTGAACAATGCAAGTAAGCAAGGAACATGCAGCACCAGTTGTCCTGTTTCAGCAGTGTTTATCATAGTTCCTAACATACAATTAAGTAATCAAGGAACAGGCAGCATCATATGTTTCCATACAAGTCAGTAACAATCACCAATAAGTACTGAAACATATGCAAGTAAGTAATGCAATTTGTCACTCACAACGGTCCTGATCAATGCAAGTAATCAAGGAACATGCAGCAGCAGTTGTCTAGTTTCAGCAGTGTTTATCATAGTTCCTAACATACAATTAAGTAATCAAGGAACAGGCAGCATCATATGTTTCCATACAAGTCAGTAACAATCACCAATAAGTACCGAAACATATGCAAGTAAGTAATGCAATTTGTCACTCACAACGGTCCTGATCAATGCAAGTAATCAAGGAACATGCAGCAACAGTTGTCCAGTTTCAGAAGTCTCTATCATACGTTCCTAACATACAACTAACTAATAAAGGAACAAGCAGCAACAGATGTTTCCATACATGTAATTAACAATCACCAATATCTACCGATACATATGCAAGTAAGTAATGCAATCTGTCACTGACAGCGGTCCTGAGCAATGCATGTAATCAAGGAACATGCAGCAACAGTTGTCTAGTTTCAGTTGTGTCTATCATACGTTCCTAACATACAATTAAGTAATCAAGGAACACGCAGCAGCAGATGATTCCATACAAGTCAGTATAAATCACCAATAAGTACCGAAACATATGCAAGTAAGTAATGGAATCTGTCACTCACCGCGATCTTGAACAATGCAAGTAATCAAGGAACATGCAGCAGCAGTTGTCCAGTTTCAGCATTTTTTATCATAGTTCCTAACATAGAATTAAGTAATCAAGGAACAGGCAGCATCAGATGTTTCCATACAAGTCAGTAACAATCACCAACAAGTACCGAAACATATGCAAGTAACTAATGCAATCTGTCACTGACAGCGGTCCTGAGCAATGCATGTAATCAAGGAACATGCAGCAACTGTTGTCTAGTTTCAGTTGTGTCTATCATACGTTCCTAACATACAATTAAGTAATGATGGAACAGGCAGCAGCAGATGTTTCCATACAAGTTAGTATAAATCACCAATAAGTACCGAAACATATGCAAGTAAGTAATGCAATCTGTCACTCACCACGATCTTGATCAATGCAAGTAATCAAGGAACATGCAGCAGCAGTTGTCTAGTTTCAGCAGTGTTTATCATAGTTCCTAACATACAACTAAGTAATCAAGGAACAGGCAGCATCATATGTTTCCATACAAGTCAGTAACAATCACCAATAAGTACCGAAACATATGCAAGTAAGTAATGCAATTGGTCACTCACAACGGTCCTGATCAATGCAAGTAATCAAGGAACATGCAGCAACAGTTGTCCAGTTTCAGAAGTCTCTATCATACGTTCCTAACATACAACTAACTAATAAAGGAACAAGCAGCAACAGATGTTTCCATACATGTAATTAACAATCACCAATATGTACCGAAACATATGAAAGTAAGTAATGCAATCTGTCACTCACCGCGATCTTGAACAATGCAAGTAATCAAGAAACATGCAGCAGCAGTTGTCTAGTTTCAGTTGTGTCTATCATACGTTCCTAACATACAATTAAGTAATCAAGGAACAAGCAGCAGCAGATGATTCCATACAAGTCAGAATAAATCACCAATAAGTACCGAAACATATGCAAGTAAGTAATGCAATCTGTCACTCACCGTGATCGTGCTCAATGCAAGAAAGCAAAGAACATGCAGCAGCAGTTGTCTTGTTTCAGCAGTGTTTATCATAGTTCCTAACACAGAATTAAGTAATTATGGAACAGGCAGTATCAGATGTTTCCATACAAGTCAGTAACAATCACCAATAAGTACCGAAACATATGCAAGTAAGTAATGCAATTTGTCACTCACAACGGTCCTAAGCAATGCAAGTAATCAAGGAACATGCAGCAACAGTTGTCCAGTTTATGAAGTCTCTATCATACGTTCCTAAAATACAACTAACTAATAAAGGAACAAGCAGCAACAGATGTTTCCATACATGTAAGTAACAATCACCAATATGTACCGATACATATGCAAGTAAGTAATGCAATCTGTCACTGACAGCGGTCCTGAGCAATGCATGTAATCAAGGAACATGCAGCAACAGTTGTCTAGTTTCAGTTGTGTCTATCATACGTTCCTAACATACAGTTAAGTAATCAAGGAACAAGCAGCAGCAGATGATTCCATACAAGTCAGTATAAATCACCAATAAGTACCGAAACATATGCAAGTAAGTAATGCAATCTGTCACTCACCGCGATCTTGAACAATGCAAGTAATCAAGGAACATGCAGCAGCAGTGTCCAGTTTCAGCAGTGTTTAACATAGTTCCTAACATAGAATTAAGTAATCAAGGAACAGGCAGCATCAGATGTTTCCATACAAGTCAGTAACAATCACCAATAAGTACCGAAACATATGCAAGTAAGTATTGCAATCTGTCACTCACAGTGGTCCTGAGCAATGCAAGTAGTCATGGAACATGCAGCACCAGTTGTCCAGTTTCAGCAGTGTCTATCATACGTTCCTAACATACAATTAAGTAATCAAGGAACAAGCAGCAACAGATGTTTCCATACAAGTCAGTAACAATCACCAATAAGTACCGAAACATATGCAAGTAAGTAATGCAATGTGTCACTCACAACGGTCCTGAGCATTGCAAGTAATCAAGGAACATGCAGCAACAGTTGTCCAGTTTCCGCAGTCTCTATCATACGTTCCTAACATACAACTAACTATTAAAGGAACAAGCAGCAACAGATGTTTCCATACATGTAAGTAACAATCACCAATCCGTACCGTAACATATGCAAGTAAGTAATGCAATCTGTCACTGACAGCGGTCCTGAGCAATGCATGTAATCAAGGAACATGCAGCAACAGTTGTCTAGTTTCAGTTGTGTCTATCATACGTTCCAAACATACAATTAAGTAATCAAGGAACAAGCAGCAGCAGATGTTGCCATACAAGTCAGTATAAATCACCAATAAGTACCGAAACATATGCAAGTAAGTAATGCAATCTGTCACTCACCACGATCTTGAACAATGCAAGTAATCAAGGAACATGCAGCAGTAGTTGTCTAGTTTCAGCAGTGTTTATCATAGTTCCTAACATAGAATTAAGTAATCAAGGAACAGGCAGCATCAGATGTTTCCATACAAGTCAGTAACAATCACCAACAAGTACCGAAACATATGCAAGTAAGTAATGCAATCAGTCACTCACCGCGATCTTGAACAATGCAAGTAAGCAAGGAACATGCAGCACCAGTTGTCCTGTTTCAGCAGTGGTTGTCATAGTTCCTAACATACAATTAAGTAATCAAGGAACAGGCACCATCATATGTTTCCATACAAGTCAGTAAAAATCACCAATAACTACCGAAACATATGCAAGTAAGTAATGCAATTTGTCACTCACAACGGTCCTGATCAATGCTAGTAATCAAGGAACATGCAGCAACAGTTGTCCAGTTTCAGAAGTCTCTATCATACGTTCCTAACATACAACTAACTAATAAAGGAACAAGCAGCAACAGATGTTTCCATACATGTAAGTAACAATCACCAATCTGTATCGTAACATATGCAAGTAACTAATGCAATCTGTCACTGACAGCGGTCCTGAGCAATGCATGTAATCAAGGAACATGCAGCAACTGTTGTCTAGTTTCAGTTGTGTCTATCATACGTTCCTAACATACAATTAAGTAATGAAGGAACAAGCAGCAGCAGATGTTTCCATACAAGTTAGTATAAATCACCAATAAGTACCGAAACATATGCAAGTAAGTAATGCAATCTGTCACTCACCACGATCTTGATCAATGCAAGTAATCAAGGAACATGCAGCAGCAGTTGTCTAGTTTCAGCAGTGTTTATCATAGTTCCTAACATAGAATTAAGTAATCAAGGAACAGGCAGCATCATATGTTTCCATACAAGTCAGTAACAATCACCAATAAGTACCGAAACATATGCAGGTAAGTAATGCAATCAGTCACTCACCGCGATCTTGAACAATGCAAGTAAGCAAGGAACATGCAGCACCAGTTGTCCTGTTTCAGCAGTGTTTATCATAGTTCCTAACATACAATTAAGTAATCAAGGAACAGGCAGCATCATATGTTTCCATACAAGTCAGTAACAATCACCAATAAGTACCGAAACATATGCAAGTAAGTAATGCAATTTGTCACTCACAACGGTCCTGATCAATGCAAGTAATCAAGGAACATGCAGCAACAGTTGTCCAGTTTCAGAAGTCTCTATCATACGTTCCTAACATACAACTAACTAATAAAGGAACAAGCAGCAACAGATGTTTCCATACATGTAAGTAACAATCACCAATCTGTACCGTAACATATGCAAGTAACTAATGCAATCTGTCACTGACCGCGGTCCTGAGCAATGCATGTAATAAAGGAACATGCAGCAACTGTGGTCTAGTTTCAGTTGTGTCTATCATACGTTCCTAACATACAATTAAGTAATGAAGGAACAAGCAGCAGCAGATGTTTCCATACAAGTTAGTATAAATCACCAATTAGTACCGAAACATATGCAAGTAAGTAATGCAATCTGTCACTCACCACGATCTTGATCAATGCAAGTAATCAAGGAACATGCAGCAGCAGTTGTCTAGTTTCAGCAGTGTTTATCATAGTTCCTAACATAGAATTAAGTAATCAAGGAACAGGCAGCATCATATGCTTCCATACAAGTCAGTAACAATCACCAATAAGTACCGAAACATATGCAGGTAAGTAATGCAATCAGTCACTCACCGCGATCTTGAACAATGCAAGTAAGCAAGGAACATGCAGCACCAGTTGTCCTGTTTCAGCAGTGTTTATCATAGTTCCTAACATACAATTAAGTAATCAAGGAACAGGCAGCATCATATGTTTCCATACAAGTCAGTAACAATCACCAATAAGTACCGAAACATATGCAAGTAAGTAATGCAATTTGTCACTCACAACGGTCCTGATCAATGCAAGTAATCAAGGAACATGCAGCAGCAGTTGTCTAGTTTCAGCAGTGTTTATCATAGTTCCTAACATACAATTAAGTAATCAAGGAACAGGCAGCATCATATGTTTCCATACAAGTCAGTAACAATCACCAATAAGTACCGAAACATATGCAAGTAAGTAATGCAATTTGTCACTCACAACGGTCCTGATCAATGCAAGTAATCAAGGAACATGCAGCAACAGTTGTCCAGTTTCAGAAGTCTCTATCATACGTTCCTAACATACAACTAACTAATAAAGGAACAAGCAGCAACAGATGTTTCCATACATGAAATTAACAATCACCAATATCTACCGATACATACGCAAGTAAGTAATGCAATCTGTCACTGACAGCGGTCCTGAGGAATGCATGTAATCAAGGAACATGCAGCAACAGTTGTCTAGTTTCAGTTGTGTCTATCATACGTTCCTAACATACAATTAAGTAATCAAGGAACACGCAGCAGCAGATGATTCCATACAAGTCAGTATAAATCACCAATAAGTACCGAAACATATGCAAGTAAGTAATGCAATCTGTCACTCACCGCGATCTTGAACAATGCAAGTAATCAAGGAACATGCAGCAGCAGTTGTCCAGTTTCAGCATTTTTTATCATAGTTCCTAACATAGAATTAAGTAATCAAGGAACAGGCAGCATCAGATGTTTCCATACAAGTCAGTAACAATCACCAACAAGTACCGAAACATATGCAAGTAACTAATGCAATCTGTCACTGACAGCGGTCCTGAGCAATGCATGTAATCAAGGAACATGCAGCAACTGTTGTCTAGTTTCAGTTGTGTCTATCATACGTTCCTAACATACAATTAAGTAATGATGGAACAGGCAGCAGCAGATGTTTCCATACAAGTTAGTATAAATCACCAATAAGTACCGAAACATATGCAAGTAAGTAATGCAATCTGTCACTCACCACGATCTTGATCAATGCAAGTAATCAAGGAACATGCAGCAGCAGTTGTCTAGTTTCAGCAGTGTTTATCATAGTTCCTAACATACAATTAAGTAATCAAGGAACAGGCAGCATCATATGTTTCCATACAAGTCAGTAACAATCACCAATAAGTACCGAAACATATGCAAGTAAGTAATGCAATTGGTCACTCACAACGGTCCTGATCAATGCAAGTAATCAAGTAACATGCAGCAACAGTTGTCCAGTTTCAGAAGTCTCTATCATACGTTCCTAACATACAACTAACTAATAAAGGAACAAGCAGCACAAGATGTTTCCATACATGTAATTAACAATCACCAATATGTACCGAAACATATGAAAGTAAGTAATGCAATCTGTCAGTCACCGCGATCTTGAACAATGCAAGTAATCAAGAAACATGCAGCAGCAGTTGTCTAGTTTCAGTTGTGTCTATCATACGTTCCTAACATACAATTAAGTAATCAAGGAACAAGCAGCAGCAGATGATTCCATACAAGTCAGAATAAATCACCAATAAGTACCGAAACATATGCAAGTAAGTAATGCAATCTGTCACTCACCGCGATCTTGAACAATGCAAGTAATCAAGGAACATGCAGCAGCAGTTGTCCAGTTTCAGCATTGTTTATCATAGTTCCTAACATAGAATTAAGTAATCAAGGAACAGGCAGCATCAGATGTTTCCATACAAGTCAGTAACAATCACCAACAAGAACCGAAACATATGCAAGTAAGTAATGCAATCAGTCACTCATCACGATCTTGAACAATGCAAGTAAGCAAGGAACATGCAGCACCAGTTGTCCTGTTTTAGCAGTGTTTATCATAGTTCCTAACATACAATTAAGTAATCAAGGAACAGGCAGCATCATATGTTTCCATACAAGTCAGTAACAATCACCAATAAGTACCGAGACATATGCAAGTAAGTAATGCAATTTGTCACTCACAACGGTCCTGATCAATGCAAGTAATCAAGGAACATGCAGCAGCAGTTGTCCAGTTTCAGAAGTCTCTATCATACGTTCCTAACATACAACTAACTAATAAAGGAACAAGCAGCAACAGATGTTTCCATACATGTAAGTAACAATCACCAATCTGTACCGTAACATATGCAAGTAACTAATGCAATCTGTCACTGACAGCGGTCCTGAGCAATGCATGTAATCAAGGAACATGCAGCAACTGTTGTCTAGTTTCAGTTGTGTCTATCATACGTTCCTAACATACAATTAAGTAATGAAGGAACAAGCAGCAGCAGATGTTTCCATACAAGTTAGTATAAATCACCAATAAGTAACGAAACATATGCAAGTAAGTAATGCAATCTGTCACTCACCACGATCTTGATCAATGCAAGTAATCAAGGAACATGCAGCAGCAGTTGTCTAGTTTCAGCAGTGTTTATCATAGTTCCTAACATAGAATTAAGTAATCAAGGAACAGGCAGCATCATATGTTTCCATACAAGTCAGTAACAATCATCAATAAGTACCGAAACATATGCAGGTAAGTAATGCAATCAGTCACTCACCGCGATCTTGAACAATGCAAGTAAGCAAGGAACATGCAGCACCAGTTGTCCTGTTTCAGCAGTGTTTATCATAGTTCCTAACATACAATTAAGTAATCAAGGAACAGGCAGCATCATATGTTTCCATACAAGTCAGTAACAATCACCAATAAGTACCGAAACACATGCAAGTAAGTAATGCAATTTGTCACTCACAACGGTCCTGATCAATGCAAGTAATCAAGGAACATGCAGCAACAGTTGTCCAGTTTCAGAAGTCTCTATCATACGTTCCTAACATACAACTAACTAATAAAGGAACAAGCAGCAACAGATGTTTCCATACATGTAAGTAACAATCACCAATCTGTACCGTAACATATGCAAGTAACTAATGCAATCTGTCACTGACCGCGGTCCTGAGCAATGCATGTAAT
>JAANYP010005437.1:0-10656 GCA_020465985.1 Centrapalus pauciflorus | reverse complement strand
AATATTAGGACGAGTCTCAACTATACAATCAAGTGTTCAACTCAGATCCAAAAATATCATCAAAAATCAACAAGGTGAGTCTTCATAGTCCCATTTTTCACATTATTATGTTTTGGGATGAAATACATGCTTCGTTTTTATATATGGACACAAAACTTCTCGATTCTATTATGTATTACATATGTGATTTCCGCCCTTATATCATGAAATCGTTAGTTGCATTTGTTTGCAAGCGCGAATATATTGTGGATAGATCTATTGGGAGTCATGTCCCCCACTCGGGTTAGTGGTTTAGCTAACGGCGGGTGCATATATATTCAACTCACGGTATTACGTATGGGAATACTGCTCGGGGCAAACTCCTTCTAATTAAGTTTCGGTGACATGATGGTTTATGTAATACATCTCATGGAATTTATGATTTTATAAATTCAAACGCATCTGATAATGTCCATACAACTGGTCCTTTCGTGTAAACCTATGAACTCACCAACAAATTTTGTTGACGTATTTTAGCATGTATTTTCAGGTAATTAAGGCAAGGGTGCCTTCGGATACACCAACTTTCAAGCTTCCGCATTTCATGGAGTCGCATGCATATTTCGAAACTAACGGAGATTTGACTGCATTATTTTTGGACGCATTAATTATGTATCAGAATCTCTGTATTACGCGAACTTCATTTCTTACATTTTGTTAAACATTATTACATTCTTAAATTATAATGATGTAATATTTCGAAAACGTCCATATAGTGGTCGTTCGTTATAATTATGGTTACGCTTCCGCACTCGTCGCGTCTCGCTGCCAACCAAGTTAGCAGGGTGTGACAGATTGGTATCAGAGCCGTAGTTATAGTGAACTAGGTTGCATTAGTACCCTAGACTATAACTGCACATAAAAATTTCTGATTTTAAGAATGTTTTTGTAACTAACTAAAAGATTACAAATGAACCTTGTTAGCAGAAACCATGAACCATCCAGAAATTATCATTCTATCTGACTCAGAGGAGGAATACACTCCCGCAAGTCCCACGGCCACGGAAGTCTTTCTAGATGAAGAAACCTCGGAGGAGGAGGACCCGTCGGAAGATCCGATGGAGGAATCCGAAGAAGAGCCGATGGAGGAAGAGGATCCTTCACCACCGACGGCCCCTGCTCGCGTCCCGTACCACCCGGCCGAACCATCATATAAGCTGTATAGGCCTTACCCTAACGGCCCAAAACGGGTAAATATACCAAGAAGGGAGACTATTCCTGTTCCGACTCCCCAGCCCAATCCCCCGACACCACACCGACGGGTAGACGCCCGGCGATGGACCTGGATACCGGAGACCCTCCGCGAATGGAGGCAGATGGAGGGAGTTCCTCCAAACTTCGAGATCGGAGGACCATCCTCCGCACCAGTCTCATCGCTCACCCAAGAGCCTGCCGATCAGACCATACCACTTTTGATCGCAGGGTCTACCAGGCATGACCACCAGATTCGGTCACTTAACCTGGATATCGGGGAGATGACCGCTCGTTTAGAGCGGGAGGAGTTGCAAAACTCCAACATATATTGGGCCAATCAGCACGCCCTTGCTATACAGCAGGACGGACTGAATGAGCTCCGGCAGCAACTAGCCGAGAGCCAAGCCCGGATCGAAGAGCTGACGCAGCGCCTCCACTCAATGGAAAAGGGAGAGACCCCTGATCACTCCCACACCTAGTACTTTTCCATTTCCTTTTTATTGGTAGGAAAAATATCGTGTAATAGCGTAGGATATAATTTTCGGGTAATAACCCGCCCCAATGAAATAAAAATTTCGAATGATTAATGAAAATTCCCAAGATATTTATGAGATTGTGCTTGATGATTATAGTATTATGCTGCATCTTTAGGATTCAACTTCTTACACTATGATTCTCTTTAAACTTCAAGTTAATGCCGCCAAAACGAGCAATGAATGCCGCTGACATTGAAGAGCTTGTTGCACAAAGGGTGGCTGCTGCCATAGCTACCTACGAGGCAAACCGGAATAGCACAGCCAATGGGGATGGTGGTGCCAGTCGCACCACGGGAGGAACTGAAACTCACACGAAAGGTTGTGGGATTAAAGGGTTTTTAAGTTGCAAACCCCGGTATTTCAATGGAACCGAAGGAGCAGTCGGTTTGATCCGTTGGTTTGAAAAGTTAGAATCCGTATCGTGTCAGCGGGTGCGCTGAAGGAGACAAGGTGAAATTTGCTACTCACACCTTGCAAGATAGCGCGCTCACATGGTGGAATTCCTACGTCCAGCCTGTAGGTATTGACGAAGCCTACTAGCTCACGTGGTCCACGTTGAAACAAATGATGACGGATGAGTACTGTCCAAGAAACGAACTCCAGAAAATGGAATCGGAGTTCTGGAATCTATCAATGAAAGGAACGGACATTGCAGGATATACCAACCGATTCCATGAACTAAGTATCCTATGTCCGCAAATGGTAACTCCGGAATACAAGAAGATTGAACGCTATATTTGGGGACTCGCTCCTCAAATACAAGGAAACGTTACAGCCTCCAACCCATCCACCATACAGGACGCCATCAGAATGGCCAACAATCTTATGGACCAAGTATCCCGGAGGAACGAAGCCAAATCCGGGGAACACAAGAGAAAGTGGGAAGAAAAGACCGGAAAGAACGCGGGTTCACAGTCCAAAAGGTCCGAGACCATTAAAGCCTATGTAGCAGGAGTTGAGCCAAGGAGGGGCTATACCGGTACTAAGCCTTTTTGCACCAAATGCACCTTCACCACAACCCTGGCCCCTGTCCAACCCAATGCGGAAAATGCAAACGTTTGGGCCATATGGCCAAAGATTGTAGATCCGGAGCCCCGGGTGCCAGTGGTAGCAACCCGAGGGGCTGTTTCGAATGTGGCGCAACGGGACACGTCAAGAGTGAGTGTCCGAAATTGAGGAACGAAGGAGGAGCTCAAGGGAGAGCATTTGTGTTGGGAGCGGGAGACGCTCGTCAGGACCCCCACGTGGTATCAGGTACGTTTCTCCTAAACGATATTTACGCTTACGTACTCTTTGATACTGGGGCTGATAGGAGCTTTATATCTGATAAGTTTAGCCAGCAGTTGAATGTTACTACTCTTCCCTTAGACAACTCATATACAATAGAACTGGCGGATGGCAAAATAATAAAGGCAAGTAGTATCATTAAAGAATGCACACTAAAGCTAGCAGATCACTCCTTTAAGATAGACTTAATGCCTATAGAGCTCGGAAGTTTTGATGTGGTGATTGGTATGGACTGGTTGTCACATAACCAGGCTGAGATTTTGTGTGGTAAGAAAGTGGTGCGAATACCACTCAGTAAGAAGAAAGTCCTCACGGTCCAAGGGGAAAAGAAGAACCGACAATTGAATGTCATATCCGGCCTAAGAACATTAAAATGTCTTAGGAAGGGTTGTCATGCAGTGTTGGTCCAGATCGTAGAAATAGAGTCGAAGGAAAAACGACTTGAAGATATTCCAGTAGTACGTGACTACCCGAAGGTATTCCCGGAAGGCTTGCCTGGGCTTCCTCCAGCTAGGCAAGTAGAATTTCAAATCGATTTGGTGCCAGGAGCTGCACCGGTCGCAAGAGCCCCATATAGGCTCGCACCTTCTGAGATGCAAGAACTATCCAGTCAATTGCAAGAATTGATGGATAAAGGATTCATTCGACCAAGTTCCTCACCTTGGGGAGCTCCAGTTTTGTTCGTTAAAAAGAAAGACGGATCCTTCCGAATGTGCATAGACTACCGAGAGCTAAACAAGTTAACGGTAAAGAACCGCTACCCTCTCCCTAGGATTGATGACCTGTTCGACCAGCTACAGGGATCTAGCTTCTACTCAAAGATTGATCTGCGCTCCGGTTATCATCAAGTAAAAGTTCGGGAAGAAGATATCCCCAAGACGGCATTCAGAACTCGTTATGGACATTACGAATTCCAGGTGATGCCATTCGGTTTAACCAACGCACCAGCCGTATTTATGGACCTCATGAATCGGGTGTGTAAACCATATCTGGATAAATTTGTAATAGTGTTCATAGACGATATCCTAATCTATTCCAGAAGTAAAGAAGAGCATGAACAACATCTCAAGTTGATCTTGGAGTTGTTAGAGAAAGAGCAGCTATACGCCAAATTTTCAAAATGTGAATTTTGGTTGCGAGAAGTAAAATTCCTTGGGCATGTGATCAACAGTCAGGGAATTCAATTCGACCCATCAAAGATCGAGGCCATAAAGAACTGGGCAATCCCAAGAACCCCCACAGAAGTCCGCCAATTCCTAGGACTTGCCGGTTATTATAGGCGATTCATTGAGAACTTCTCGAAGATAGCAGGTTCCTTAACGGAGTTGACCCGTAAGGATGTGAAATACGTCTGGGGTGAAGAGCAGGAAAAGGCATTTCAGCTGCTTAACCAGAGGTTGTGTAGTGCACCAATTCTGTTCCTACCCGAAGGGACTGAAAATTTTGTAGTCTACTGTGATGCCTCGCACAACGGACTAGGTTGTGTGCTCATGCAAAGGGACAAGGTCATCGCCTATGCATCACGACAGCTCAAGATTCACGAGATAAACTATACGACTCATGACCTGGAACTGGGAGCAGTGGTGTTTGCTCACAAAATATGGAGGCACTATTTGTATGGAACCAAGTGCACGGTGTTCACGGACCATAAAAGCCTCCAGCATATTCTGAATCAGAAAGAGTTAAATATGAGGCAACGACGTTGGGTGGAACTTCTTAGCGACTATGACTGCGAGATTCGCTACCATCCAGGAAAAGCAAATGTCGTAGCTGACGCCCTAAGCCGAAAGGAACGGGTTAAGCCATTGAGAGTCCGAGCTTTGGTAATGACTATACAGTCAAACCTAAACTCTCAAGTCCGAGAGGCGCAAGAAGAGGCAGTCAAGGAGGAAAATCTGCTGAATGAAGCATTGAGAGGCATGGATAAGCAGTTTGAAATTAAGTCAGATGGATGCCGATACTTCATGGGCAGAATTTGGTTACCGAAGTTTGGAGGCGTAAGGAAACTGGTCATGGATGAAGGGCACAAAACAAGATATGCTATTCATCCAGGGTCGGACAAGATGTATCACGATTTGAAGGGATCATACTGGTGGCCAAACATGAAGGCTGACATTGCTACTTATGTCAGCAAGTGCTTAACATGTTTAAAAGTTAAGGCTGAGCATCAAAGGTCGTCAGGATTGCTAGTCCAGCCAAAGATACCCCAATGGAAGTGGGAAAATATCACCATGGATTTTATCACTAAGTTGCCAAAGACTTCTGGAGGTTATGACACCATCTGGGTGATCGTGGATCGGCTGACCAAGACCGCACACTTCCTGCCAATCAAGGAGACTAACAAGATGGATAAGTTAACACGAACCTATCTTAAGGAGGTCGTCTCAAGGCATGGGGTGCCAGTATCCATTATATCAGACAGAGACAACCGATTTACGTCAAGGTTCTGGCAATCATTGCAAGAAGCACTAGGAACGCGTCTGGATATGAGTACAGCCTATCACCTGCAAACGGACGGTCAGAGTGAAAGAACGATTCAAACATTGGAAGATATGCTAAGGGCATGTGTCATCGACTTTGGAAAAAGTTGGGACAGACACCTGCCATTAGTCGAGTTTTCTTATAACAACAGTTACCACTCGAGCATTAAGACCGCCCCATTCGAGGCACTCTATGGACGAAAGTGTCGATCACCTCTTTGTGGGGCCGAAGTAGGGGATAGTCAGATTACTAGACCTGAGATTATCCAGGAAACTACAGAGAAGATAGCCCAGATTCGGAACCGATTGAAGATTGCGCGGGATCGACAGAAGAGTTATGCAGACATCCGACGGAAGGATTTGGAATTCCAAGAGGGAGATCAAGTGATGCTGAAAGTCTCGCCTTGGAAAGGCGTAATCCGTTTTAGAAAACGAGGAAAACTCAATCCTCGTTATATCGGACCATTCAAAATCACCAGAAGAATTGGCCTGGTAGCTTACCGACTCGATCTACCCCCAGAGCTTAGTAACGTTCATAATACCTTCCACGTATCCAATCTTAAGAAATGTCTGGCGGATGAATCACTCGTGATACCCATGGACGAGCTGGAGATAGACGATAAGTTGAATTTCATTGAGCAACCGGTGGAAATAATGGACCGAGAAGTCAAGAAACTCAAGCACAGTCGAATTCCAATAATAAAGGTCCGATGGAACTCTAAACGAGGTCCTGAGTTTACTTGGGAACGCGAAGATCAAATCCGAGAGAAGTACCCCCAGCTGTTCTCAAAAGTCCAAGCAGAGGAGAACACGGGCTAATTTCGGGACGAAATTCCTTCAACAGGGGGAGACTGTAACAACTGGCCTAAAAATAAGGTATGAAACTCAAAAATTAAACTAATATAAAACTCGAATAACGAAGTAATAAACTCGAATGAAATTATATGAATCTCGAATCATATAATCAATAAACTCGAATGGTGTTGTATGAATCTCGATGAAAGAAGTAATAAACTCGAATAATGATATAATGAAACTCGATTAGTAAAGATCTAAACTCGAATAACACTTTGATGAAACTCGAATAAAGAAAGGATTTTCTCGGATGATGCTGTATAAAACTCGAATGATGAAGATACAAATCTCGATTTCTAAGGGATGAAACTCGAATAAAGAAACATAAAACTCGAATAAAACTACATAAAACTCGAACAGTTAAACAAAGAAACTCGATTAAAGAAGCAAGAAACTCGGGCAATGTTGTATAAAACTCGACCATAGCTATATGAAACTCGAATGACAAGGGCATAAAACTCGATCAAAGTGTGATAAAACTCGGGTATAATGATATAAAACTCGATTGACACTGCAACAAACTCGATTCACACTTGAATCAATTAACATTCCAGAAAATTTTCTAAGTATGTATATATATATATATACATATATATATATATATATATATATATATATATATCAGAAATTATTACTATCACCTTTTCGTGCATGCTTTTGTACTTTTATTGATAAAAAATTTGAAAACCCATACTACTTATCACTCTAAAAAGTAAGTTGTCCTTTAAAGGACAACTAGCTTGTACTTTTGTATTATTTTAATATTAAACTCCATGCAACATACAATCATGAAATCGGCCACACCTTTTTGTCCAACACTCAACCGAAACACCTTTTTACTTTTCATTATTTCACTAAAATTTTAAATTACTTTATCTTTATTTTAATAACCCTTTTTCTTCTATAAATAGAAGACAAACCCATTTCACAAAAACACACCAACACACATATTCTCTCTCAAAACAAAATCGGCCGAGAAGTTCAAGTGTTCTTCAAACTTTTGTAACTTTTTCTTATTTACGTTATTTCACCTTAAAAATTTATAAAACATGAAAAATCAAATACATTTACTAAAATGTAATACTCTTCATTTACAACTCGGTTTTCATAATACTCGTGAAATTTTTCCATGCAAAATATATGAATACCCTTTCGTAATGATGCACATGCTCGTACATATATGTATGCATTTTCGTATATATATATAAATACATATGTACGTATGCATGCATGCATGCATGCATCAAAATATCCTTGGAAACAAACTACTTAAAGTCATTTTTGAAAATCGAAATTAATACAACAAATTACATTTTTAAATAAATTACTTGAACATAACTACAAATCAGTATCAACATATAAAATCCACAAAAATATTTATACATCACCCCCAAGTACATAAAATATTCAAACACGTATTATGATGATATTGACCCGAACTCGTAAAAATATTAGGACGAGTCTCAACCATTCGAACAAGTGCTTAACTCAGATCCAAAAACATCATCAAAAACCAACAAGGTGAGTCTTCATAGTCCCATTTTTCACATTATTATGTTTTGGGATGAAATACATGCTTCGTTTTTATATGGACACAAAAACTTCTCGATTCTATTATGTATTACATATGTGATTTCCGCCCTTATATCATGAAATCGTTAGTTGCATTTGTTTGCAAGCGCGAATATATTGTGGATAGATCTATTGGGAGTCATGTCCCCCACTCGGGTTAGTGGTTTAGCTAACGGCGGGTGCATATATATTCAACTCACGGTATTACGTATGGGAATACTGCTCGGGGCAAACTCATTCTAATTAAGCTTCGGTGACATGATGGTTTATGTAATACATCTCATGGAATTCATGATTTTATAAATTCAAACGCATCTGATAATGTCCATACAACTGGTCTTTTCGTGTAAACCTATGAACTCACCAACAAATTTTGTTGACGTATTTTAGCATGTATTTTCAGGTAATTAAGGCAAGTGTGCCTTCGGATACACCAACTTTCAAGCTTCCGCATTTCATGGAGTCGATGCATAGTTCGAAACTAACGGAGATTTGACTGCATTATTTTTGGACGCATTAATTATGTATCAGAATCTCTGTATTACGCGAACTTCATTTCTTACATTTTGTTAAACATTATTACATTCTTAAATTATAATGATGTAATATTTCGAAAACGTCCATATAGTGGTCGTTCGTTATAATTATAGTTACGCTTCCGCACTCGTCGCGTCTCGCTGCCAACCAAGGTAGCAGGGTGTGACATGTATCATCTCCATCAGAACTAGTAAAAGGATCAGCTTCAGGAACAGCTTGTCTTGAATCTAGGACTGTGTCCCTTTGTGTTGGAGCTGTTCTCTCAGGACTTGGGAGTGGCAGTTCAGTATCTGGATGTGCATCATGTTGGGCATTCAGGACCCCTGGAGGATCACATGACAGAAGTGGTAGAGTGGTGTAATCATCCCAACTTGTTGAATCTGCAGCAGTCTGAAATTTTGTGCCAACAGCTTGAGAAGATGTATTGACAGCATGAGAATTTGTGTTAGCAGCTTCAACCCTGTATGCATCAGCTTCTGCAGTATACTCAACAAAGCTCAGAGAATGTGTTAGTGAATCAAAATCAAACAACCAATCAGGACCAGTGCCTTTGATATTAGGAGTATTTTCATTAAATTCAACATTGGCACTTTCTTCAATTGTTTTAGACACACTGTTGTATACTCTATAGGCTTTGCTTTCAGTTGAGTATCCTACAAAGAATCCTTCTTCAGCCTTACTTTCAAACTTTCCTAAGTGAGTTTTAGTGTGAAGAATAGTACATGGGCATCCAAAAGACTTGAAGAAAGCAATTAGGGGACTTCTGTTATGGAATAACTCATAGGGAGTTTTCCCTTTTGATTGAACAACTTGAACCCTATTTAGAACATAATAGGCTATATTAACAGCTTCTGCCCAGAAAGTCATTGGCAGATTTGAATCAGCTAACATTGTTCTAGCAGCCTCAATTAATGTTCTGTTCTTTCTTTCAGCTACACCGTTTTGTTGTGGTGTTCTTGGTGCACTATATTGTCTAGCAATGCCTTTGGACTCACAGAAACTGTTTAGAATGTGGTTTTTAAATTCAGTTCCATTGTCTGATCTTATCACCTTAACTTTGGAATTTGATTGGTTTTCTATCTTAAGGATAAAAGACTTAACTAGCTCAGCAGTTTCATCTTTGGACCTAAGAAAGTAAACCCAAGTAAATCTGGTGAAATCATCAACAATGACTAAACAGTATGCCCTTTTATTCAAACTCAAAACAGATGTTGGACCAAATAGATCCATATGTAGCAACTGAAGGACAGATGAGATTGAATTTACTTCTTTGGTCTTATGAGAAGTTTTGTGTTGCTTACCTTTAAGGCATGCCACACAATGATCATCACAAATGAACTCCTTTTGTGGTAAGCCTCTTACCAGATTCTTTTTAACTAAAGCATTCATGGACTTGAAGTTCATGTGACACATCCTTCTATGCCAAAGAGCAGACTCATTTGATGATGCTTTGGATATTAAACAGCTTAATGTATTTGATTTAGATAAGAGATCTGTGTCTAGACAGTAAACATTGTCCTTTCTTGGTGTTCTTAGTAAAACAAGATTTTCAGGAACTTTGAAATCTTTTGAAAGAACAATGCACTCAGAATCTGTGAACAGAACAATGTTTTGTTTGTCACAGATTTGAGAGACACTTAATAAATTGTACTTAAGTTGTTCCACATACAAAACATCATTGAATGTCATGTTGCCTGCATTAACAGTACCTTTACCTGTAACCTTACCTCCTTTTGAGTTGCCTCCAAATGCTACAAAACCTCCATCAAAACCTTTGAAATTTGACAAGCACTCAGAATTGCCTGTCATGTGCCTAGAGCATCCACTGTCCAAATGCCATCTTGTTCTATGAGGAGACCTGTGGTTGCCCTGCACAAATAACAGCGTAGTCAGTAGTGGAGTAAACCCAAACCAAATTGGTTTTGGGTTGGCCTTGTACATTGACATAACTAAATACTGTTTTTGACTTCTTATATTTAGTAAGATCTACTGATGGAGTCTTTGGAGAGTATTTGGTGATTATATGAGGTATCCAACTATTTTGATCATCTTTTCTTCTAACAGTCTCAGATGGTTCACTAGCAGCTCCAGATTGATGCTCAGCAGTTTGAGCTGTGTTTGTAGTGCTAACAGTTTCAGTTTTTGCACTAACAGCA
>JAANYP010005436.1:17847-55105 GCA_020465985.1 Centrapalus pauciflorus | reverse complement strand
TACATCATAGTAGGATTCCAGTTCTCTAAGCTGCTGAAGGCTTCAGCTTCAGCCATATCTTGTTTGAAGCTGCTTGTTGATGGGACATCAGTGTTGGCCATCAGACATTGATTATCTTCTTCATCAGATGATAAATCAGATTCCTCCCAGTCACATGTCTCTGCCATAAGTCCCTTTTGGCGATTGGAAGACACTGAGTTTTCCAATTTCCTCAGCTTAGCCATGGCCATAAGGTACTTAACCCTATAGCCATCATCCTTGTTAGTCTTGTTGGGTTTGGATGACTGACCAACGGCTTTTGACACACAGTCAGCAGCTATGAGACCAGTTTTGCCACACTTGAAGCACTCAGCTTTGGATTTGTCAAATGCCTTCTTTTTTCCAGCACTTGAACCTCCTTGCAGCATGTTTCTTCCAAGCCTTTTCTTGTTGAACCTTTTGACAAGCATGGCTATCATTTGCTCATCATCTTGTTCAGCAAGATCTGCAGCATCTTCTTCGTCTGACACCTCCTCCTTTTCATCATCCTGTTGATCAGGTTGAATGAACACATCACTCACCTGATTTACAGGCTGTCTCACATTAGCCACAAAGGCTGCACCTCTTCTGGACATTTCCAAGGCATTTCTCTTTTGTTGCCTTGACTGTTCATCATTCAGTAAGGATCCATACAGATTGACCAGATCCATACTTCTGATAGTACCTGAGTTCCTTAGGATTGTTGAAAAGTAGTTCCACTCTTCAGGTAAAATGTCCAGAAATTTATTCACCGGGGTAAGACTGTCCTTGGTGATCCCAACAGCTTTGAGATCATTCACTAGAGCAGTAAACCTGGTGTAGGTTTCAGTGAGAGTCTCCTTTGGTTTAGCAAAGAAGAGTTCATACTGTCTAACAAGATTGTTGATCCTGTTGTCCAGTGTGATTGTGGGTCCATCATAGACGGTACACAAAGTAACCCACATCTCCTTTGCTGTCTTCATTTTCTCAACCTGCTTGAACACATCATCAGGGAGAGAAATGACCAGGTTGTTTCTGTCCTTTGCATCCAGAGCCACCAATCTCTTGTCTTCATCAGACCATTGAGCTTTAGCTTTCTCAAAGGTCCTGATTTCAGGGGCAGCTCCTTCAACCGCTGGAGTTATAGTAGTAACAGAGGTTGGCACATAGGGACCCTCCATCACTATCTCTGGCAGTTGTACATCCAGATTCTCTAAGTAGAGCATCATTCTGCACTTCCAACCAGAGAAGTTTTGATGATTAAATTTGGGAGGTTTGCCCATAGAGCCATTGTCATAGTAAGAAGAATTTGCAGCACTGTTGTCCATGGAAACTTGGGAGAATGAGAGATCTAGAATGACACACACTCTAAAATGCTCTGATACCAGTTGTAGGTCCCGAGAGGTTCCCAAAGTATATAGTTATAAGCTGTAGAGGGGGGGTGAATACAGCAATTTAAAAACTAGACACTCTTTTCTCAATGTTTGTATGTATTATCAACAATTTGTTAATTACAAACAAGCTTGAATGCGGAATAGTTCAAGCTGAGATGACAGATACAACAGTATGCTTACTAGTCTAAGACAGACTCAAACTAGTATACAATGAATACACTCACTAAGAAGCACTCACTGTGTTTACAAGACTTAAAGGAACGGCTTATGTAAAACAGCTTATACACACAGATGCTGGTTTACACAGAAGGTTTGCATGCATGAAAATCACACTTGCACGTTCACTCTTGGGTTTCAGCACTTAGCTTTCTTCACACTTCTTTCTGTCTTTAGAAGCTTCCTTTTATACTCACCTAGAGGATCTAAGAGAAACATCTTCATTGGACGGAATGAAAAAGGAGAAGCCTTGTTGAAAAGACAACATAACCTTTTCTGCACTTTTCTGAAAAGCAGACTTGTCTTCATATGTGCAGAACTTTTGTCTTTTTACTTTGTCTACTGTTGCATTGCCTTTAACTAATTTAGGAATGTCAACTTTGCGTCTTTCTTCCTTGTAAAGGCCTATTTTGATATAAGAAAAAGGTCTGTCACCCTTTTTCAAATAACCTTTTGTCTTCATGTTACAGAACAGCTTGGGCAGGCTGAGCATTTCTGTTTTCCACTTTGTCTTCGACTTTGTAAACTGATCTTGTAGTCAAAAACAATACATGATGACTTGGAAACATATTCCATAAAGTGTTTAGCCTGTTCACAAAGAACAGGTTCTGTTCACAAAGAACAGAACACTTTAAAAATGCCCAAGCTGCTCAACAGTGTAGAGCAGCGTAGACAGTTTATGTCCAGCCTGTTCAGCAGACAGAGCAGCTTGGACAAACTGTCTAAGTTGCAACACATGCAACATATAGAACAGCTTTAGACTGATATTGCAAATCATTTTCAGGTTTCAATAAGACATATAACAGACCTTAAATTCAACCTTCAAATGCATCAACAGGTTTGATTATAAATCTCCCCCTCAGATGTAGAACAGGTTTGACTGAGGCCTTTTTGTGCCTAACAGGCTTCTATTGGGTACTCCTCAATCCTCTCATGCTTGCCAAGGTAGTAGTGGTTTGTTATCTGTATTATTTATTGAATATCCCGATTTGTTCTTGCTTATTAAACTTTTAACATGTCTGAGCTTCATGCTCATGTTCATAGACCCACCTAACATGCAGACAGTGACAACATATACGTGAGACCTGTATTTGATTATCATGGATCCAAGAGAATCTATGTCTATGGACGGAGGGTTTTTTATGCATTAAAAAGTATTTGAGAGTTTTAATCATAAAAATGGTCAACTTTGAGGGGTTTTTTTTTATTTTTTTGCAATATCTCTATTTTTATTTAACTAAACTTAATATTTTTAATTAATTAAATTAAATTTAAATATTGATTTAATTTAGAATGAAAAATGTTTTAGACCTTAATTTCATATTTCTGATGAGATCCTTCTCTTAGATTTCATGTTTAGTTTCAGATGTTTTAAGATTTTAAGTTTGAAATGCATCAAATAGTCTGAAATCACTTAACATTTAAATTCCAATTAAATATGAAATGTACGAAACAGTTTTAATCACTTAAGATCTTTGAAGTTTAAGATTGGATACAAACTAAGATACAAAGGCTAAAGGCCCGTTCAGTTAACATATTTATGAAGAAAATTTTAGTTGAAAATAAGGGTTTCTACTAACGCACGCAGATCCCTTGTTTTTTTATATGATTTCAGTTTTGATTTTAATTTTTAGCTTTCAAATTTATAAGTAAACTTGAAAACACAATTTTAAGGTTTTCACCTTTTGTTTTCAATTTAGTCACATAAATCTAGAGTGAAAAATGAAAACGTAAAAACTATTTATAACACATCTAAGTACATTCTGATCTCTAAAATGCAATTTCTTAAAGACCATCATGTATTCGGTTTTATTAAAAACTTCAAACCGAAAATTTTGCTTGCTAAACACATCCTAAATCTCTTAATTTAACACATGTTATCTTTCATATCTTATCTATATCTACATATAGATTTGGGTTCAAAAAAGTACCCATGAGAATTGAGTGTACCAAAGGTACCCTTCCAAATCCACATGATTAAAAAAACAAGGGATGTGATCAAAAGATGAAAATTCATGTGCATCCCTTTTTTTAGCTGGAAGGGTATTTTCGTAATTACAGCAACCATACACAACACTTATAAAATGATCATTCACATTACTTTATTGATCATTCATAACACTTATTTGATCATTCACACCACATATTTGATCATTCACAAGAATTATTTAACTATTTACAATTCTTCTACATTTATTTAATCATTCACAACACTTATTTGAGCATTCACAATTTCTAAACACTTATTTAAGCATTCACAAGAATTATTTGATCATTCACAGTAGTTAATTGATCATTCACAACACTTATTTGATCATTCACAATAATTATTGACCATTCACATTATTTATTTGATCATTCATAATAATTATTTGACTATTTACACTTCTTCTACACTTATTTGATCATTCACAACACTTATTTGATCATTCACAAGAATTATTTGACCATTCACACTTATTCTACACTTATTTGATCATTCACAACACTTATTTGACCATTCACAAGTCTTCTACACATATTTGATCATTCACGTTACTTATTTGATCATTCATAATAATTATTTAACCATTCACAGTATTTATTTAATCATTCACAACACTTATTTGATCATTCACATTAATTATTTGACCATTCATGGTATTTATTTCATTATTCACAATAATTATTTGACTGTTTATACTTCTTTTACACTTATTTGATCATTCACAACAATTATTTCAACATTCACAGAATTATTTAACTATCTACAATTTTTCTACACTCATTTGATCATGCACATAACATTTATTTGATCATTCACAAGAATTATTTGACCATTCACAGTATTTATTTGATCATTCACAACACTTATTTGATAATTCACATGAAGTATTTGACCAATATTAATAATACTTATAAAATGATCATTCACAACACTTAATTGATCAAATAAGAGTTGTGAATGGTCAAATAATTCTTGTGAACGATCAAATAAGTGTTGTAAATGATCAAATAAGTGTAGAATAAGTGTAAATAGTCAAATAAGTGTTGTGAATGATCAAATAAGTGTTGTAAATGATCGAATAAGTGTAGAAGAAGTGTGAATGATCAAATAAGTGTTGTGAGTGATCAAATAAATAAAGAAGAAGTGTAAATAGTCAATTAATTATTGTGAATGGTGAAATAAATACTGTGAATGGTCAAATAATTCATTGAATGATCAAATAACTATTGTGGATGCTCAAATAAATACTGTGAATGATCAAACATGTCACACCCCGATACCCCGCTGACGTCGCGGAAACAAAGTCACAATCATAATTAACGACCTCTAAATGAGACGTTTTCGAAATTCATAGATTATAAATATCTTCTTACAATCATAACAATAACATCGTTTACTAGTGCAGAAATTTAAAGTACATGACAAAGGAATGTAAGTTATGAAAACTGATCTCCATAGTGATAGAAAAGTTCGGTGACCCCGAGTAACACCCTCAAACTAATCCCAATTGCCACGATAATAACACATCAGCAAGGATATAATATGATAATCTCTATCTAGTCCCAATACATACACGTGGAAACCCCGATAATTTAAAACTTTAATTTACATAATTCAGTCACGAAAATCCCTGGTTTAATATACACAATATCCGAAGCATCAGTACAAATCCCCAAGATATAACTAACTCTAGAGAAGGTAGCTAACAACTCCACAAACGTCTGAAAAGGGTAAACCTGTTTGGGTCCAGCAGGCCTACTAGTAATCTCGATAATAAAGCGTTCAGCGTTCTCTACTGAAAAGGTATATGAGATCCCACAAGGTAACTCAGATAGGTACTCAACCCGTGTGGACAAATCCACGTACCCAAATCCCTAGACCGCACAAAGCAGTTGTCAGGACTCAAAAGGGAATCGGGAGCGACCTGACCCCTGCCCAGCCATACGGTTTAGTAACTCGCTAGCTCGTGTGTCCCAAATCTCATATAAGTAAACACAATTCTCAATAAAGCACAATAATACATGCATGATAATATCTCGATAAAAAGCTCGTAATAAACTCATAATAATCTCGGAAGAAAACTCATTAAAAGATCATGCAAGTATTAATAATAATCGTACAAGTATCTCAGAAAAGCATGCAAACTCCCCTACCCTGAAGTCACACTACTCAAGTCTCGGTTCCCTACCCTTTCCCTACCTTGTCAACTCGAGACCCTGGAATCCCAACACAATACTCAATATCACAATCCCAACTCAATAACTCTATACACATACTCAGGTAACTCGCACGAACCCAGATACCAAACCACTAAACTCACAAAGCTCAAAACCCTAACCCTAAACCCTAAATGGATCGCGGCCACACTCGCTCCATCACGGTCGCGCCCGACCCATCGTGATCGCGGTCGCGCCGGCCGATTTCGGCCGTGCTCTCCCGAACCGCCCGCGACCTATTGCGCTTAAAAGGAACGCGACCCAAGATCCCTCATGAACATCGCGATCGCGCTCACTGACGAACAGAACCAGAAAAGCTCTGTTTCGTTCACAGACCAGGGGAATCATCCCCAATCTCGAATCCAACTAGATAACACTTAGTAAAACCTCATGAATTTTACCCAGAAACATATACAAACTTAATTCAACTCTTTCCTAACAACTAGCAACACATAACCCAAAGATGTAAGCTCCAAATTACCTTAACTTGGTAACGAAAGTGATGCCCAAATCTTGAAGCGTCAATCCCAATCAAGCTTCTAATTGTTGTTGTTGTTGGCTGCTGAACTCAAACACGCAACACACTCAAGCTCTGGATCTGGAAATTGAAATTATGAAGCAAGAAAGAAGGGGGGTGGAACATATATACGTTTTGGTTTTAAACCCGGTTCGGTACCCAATATCCGATCCCGTTATCCCAAAATATAACTTTATACCACCGGGTCCCAAATTAAATAATTAATCAAATGAAATAATTCCACGTACCTTTCCCAAAATTGGGATGTTACAAGTCCTCCCTCCTTATAAAAATTTTGTCCTCAAAATTTAGCTCGAAGCAAATAGGTGAGGATAGTGGCTACGCATCTCTGACTCTGGCTCCCATGTGGCGCTGGTACCCTTATGGTTCCTCCATTGCACTAATACTAACGTCACCTCTTTGTTGCGTAGCTTCTTCACCTTTCGGTCTGTAACTGCCTCAGGATGCTCAACATATTGAAGTCTATCATCGACCTCAATCTAAGACAAATACACTCTTTGATCATCACATGCTAGGCACTTGCGAAGATGACTGACATGAAACACATTATGGACTCCCGATAGCTCTGAAGATAATTCAAGCGATAAGTCTGATCTCCGATCCTCTCAACAACCTCAAACGGCCCAATATAACACGGACCAAGCTTACCTCATCTCCGAAACCGGATAATCCCTTTCCAGGGTGAGACTTTCAGCATTACGGAGTCTCCAACCTGGAACTCTAACTCGGACATCCGGCGATCTGCATAACTCTTCTGCCGGCTCTGAGTTGTCCTGATCTGCTCTTGAATCATAGCGACCTTGTTGCTAGTCTCTTGAAGAACCTCTGGGCCGCTAATAGGACGCTCCCCAAACTCACCCCAACATACTGGAGTCAAACACTTACGCCCGTAAAGAGCCTCGAACGGAGGCATGCCGATAGATGCATTGTAGTTATTATTAAAAGAAAACTCAACAAGCGATAGGAGCTAACCGACAAGCCGTACGCGCAATAGGAATAGCCCCAGGAACTAGGTCGATCCGAAACTCAACCTGTCGATCGGGCGGCAGCCCTGGAAGATCATCCGGGAACACATCCGGGAAATCTCTCACCACTGGCACATCTCCTATCTCTCTCTTCTCCTTCTTCGCATCCACTACATAAGCTAAATAAGTGGCACAACCCTTCACCACATATCTCTGCGCCTGCGCCATCGACACTATACTCATCTCTCTTCTACCACTCTCGCCATACACAAGCGCTAACTCAGAATCGGAAATAGGAATACGAATCATCTTCTTAGAACAGAAGATATCCACCTGACAGTCAGTCAATCCATGCCTATAAATGCATCAAAACTACGAATCTCCATAGGCATCAGGTCTACAGAAAACCGGTGACCGTCTATCTCTAGCACGCAGTCTCTATAGACTCGACCCACTAACACCGTACTACCATCGACTCGCTCAACGATAACAGGAACAGATAACTCAAATGAAAACATAGAAAAAGAAGCACAGAAGGATGCAGATACATACGATCGATCAGACCCCGAGTCAAATAAAATAAAGGCACACACTCCATTAAGGATGAACGTACCAGAGACAACATCTGGCGACTCTTGCGCCTCCTCGTCCGTAACCTGAAAGACCCTGCCATGAGCCCTCGGTGCTCCACCTCCCCGAGGTGCCGACGACGATCCTGCTGCCCCCGCTCCACTCGAACTCGCTTCGGGAAACCCCGCACCCGGGCTAGGACAATCCTGAGACATGTGACCTGGCTTCCCACATCGGAAGCAAAGAGACTCCTGAGAAGTACAAGCAACAACAGTATGACCAAACTGGCCACAACGGATGCAACAGAGATGCTCAGGAGCGCACGACACTGCATGACGGTGATGGCACCGCTGACAATATCTCTCCCTAGAAGTCAAACTCTCAACCCGGCTCCCAGAATCTCTAGATCCTCTACCAATAATCCCCTAGCTCTGGCTCTGCCTCTGGCCCTAATCCTGCTGTCTCTGCCCCTGCTACCTCAGACCGCCCTGTCCCTGACCCTGACTCTGTCCCGCTCCTGACTGCCTACCATCCCGGCCCTGATCTCGACGGGCCCCGGAACCCTGACCTCTCTGCTCCGAATAGCCACCCTGACGGCTCTCTTGATAGAACCTCGAAGATCCTGAAATCTGTTCCTGCCTCGATGGCTCAATACGCTGTTTCTGGGGAGCCAACTGCTCCCTCTGCCTCTCGACCTCCCGTTCCCGGCGACGGGCATACTCCATAGCTGGTGAAAAGGTGGGGTCGCGCAACATCCCCACGAACTCTTGGATATCTGGCCTCAACCCCTCAATAAACATATTGACCTTTCGGTCCTCTGTTGCCACCTGATGTGGCGCGAACTAGGCTCGATCATTAAAAGTATCGATATACTCCTGAACTGACATGGATCCCTGTTGCAAATGAATGAACTCTCGCTCTAACTCGCGTCTCGTATCCTGCAAGCAATACTGCAACTCGAACTCCACTCAAAACTCCTCCCATGACATCAGATACGCCTCATCAATCCCCCGAGCAACTAACCACCGAACTCCACCATCGCGATGCTCCTCCCTTCAGAAGGTAGGAGGCATAACCAACTCTATCAACACGATCCACATGGGCAATATGTAATGTCGCCTCAATCTATCTCAACCAGTCGAGTGCCTTCGAGGCACCAACTCCCCCAGAAAACTCGAAAGGATGACCCATCATGAAATCCTTAAAAGTCCCTCTCATCGGCTGGCTAGACGAAACACCAGCCCCCGAACTCTGCCCCTGTTCCGGTGGGGGTACCACTTCCTACCCTCGTCCCACTACCTGCGTTGGAAATCGCTCATCAAAGATCTGACCTATCACTGAATAAAACTCAGACTTAAGCACAAACTCGTCACCCCTAGAGTCATCACCTTAAGGCCCGCTGCCCTGACGGTCCATACTCACCTGCACGATAGATATAAGAACACATATCAACTCTACACAACTCTATACACTACTCATTTATCACCTAGGAGATCTACTTCAGATTATAACCCAAGGATCTAGACTCCATGGTTTAAGCTTAAGAATCCACTAAATACTGAATCTCTTAAACCTAGGCTCTGATACCAAGCTTGTAACACCCTCAAACTAATCTCAATTGCCACGATAATAACACATCAGCAAGGATATAATATGATAATCTCTATCTAGTCCCAATACATACACGTGGAAACCCCGATAATTTAAAACTTTAACTTACATAGTTCAGTCATAAAAAATCCTAGTTTAATATACACAATATCCGAAGCATCAGTACAAATCCCCAAGATATAACTACCTCTAGAGAAGGTAGCTAACAACTCCACAAACGTCTGAAAAGGGTAAACCTACTTGGGTCCAGCAGACCTACTAGTACTCCTGTCACCTGAGATACACACATTTAAACACACAGGTCAGCTAAAGCTGGTGAGAATTGAAGTGTTAGTGTACGATTATAAAATCTCAATAAAAAGTAATCTCGATAATAAAGCGTTCAGCGTTCTCTACTGAACAAGTATATGAGATCCCACAAGGTTGCTCAGATAGGAACTCAAATCGTGTGGACGAATGCACGTACCCAAATTCCTAGACCGCACAAAGAAGTCGTCAGGACTCAAAAGGGAATCGGGAGCGACCCGACCCTTGCCCAGTCGTACGGTTTAGTAACTCGGTAGCTCGTGTGTCCCAAATCTCATATAAGTAAACACAATTCTCAATAAAGCACGATAATACATGCATGATAATATCTCGATAAAAAGCTCGTAATAAACTCATAATAATCTCGTAAGAAAACTTAGTAAAAGATCATGCAAGTATTAATAATAATTGTACAAGTATCCCAGAAAAGCATGCAAACTCACCTGTCCTGAAGTCACACTACTCAAGTCTCGGTTCCCTGCCCTTTCCTAACCCTATCAAATCAAGACCCTGGATTCACAACAGAATACTCAATATCAGAATCTCAACTCAATAACTCTATACACAATACTCAGGTAACTCGCACGAACCCAGATACCCAACCATTAAACTCATAAAGCTCAAAACCCTAACCCTAAACCCTAAACAGATCGCGGCCGCAATCGCTCCATCGCGGTCGCGCCCGACCCATCGCAATCGCGGTCGCGCCGACCGATTCTGGCCGCGCTCATCCAAACCGCCTGCGATCTATCACGCTTAAAAGCAACGCGACCCGGGATCCCTCAAGAACATCGCGGCTTGCGATCAGGGGATCGCGGCCGCGCTCACTGACGAACAGAACCAGAATGGCTCTGTTTCATTCACAGACCAGGGGGATCATCCCCAATCTCGAATCCAACTCGATAACACTTAGTAAAACCTCACGAATTCCACCAAGAAACATATACAAACTTAATGCAACTCTTTCCTAACAGCTAGCAACACATAACCTAAAGATTTAAGCTCCAAATTACCTTAGCTTAGTAACGAAAGTGATGCCCAATTCTTGAAGCTTCAATCCCAATCAAGCTTCTAATTATTGTTGTTGTTGGCTGCTGAACTCAAACACGCACACAACACACTCAAGCTTTGGATCTGGAAATTGAAATTATGAAACAAGCAAGAAGGGAGATGAAACATACATACGTTTTGGTTTTTAACCCGGTTCGGTACCCTATATCCGATCCCGTTATCCCAAAATACAACTTTATACCGCAGGGTCCCAAATTAAATAATTAATCCAATGAAATAATTCCACGTACCTTTCCCAAAATTGGGATGTTACACTCCGATATCTTGAAAACCTTGTAAGTATGCCATGAATGCTCTACCTTAGCCCGCTGAGAAAAACATGCTAAATACGTCAACATAAAGTTGGTGAGCTCATAGGTTTACACGATAAAATATACAACGTATGGAAAACACAAGATTTCAGTGAGTTGTAAACAAAAGTGAATCATATAATTTAAGTATTACCATAAGTCTCATGACCCCGAAACTTAACTTTTGAGTGCCCTATGTAGTATCCAACACCATAATACCAAGAATGTCAATAGTTATGCATCCGTTTACAAATGGCGTGAACAACCAGGATGGGGGAGTCAACCCAAATAGATCTATCCACAACATTCACGTTTACTAGTAATTAACGGTTCATGATTGAGGGCGGTGGTGAAGCAACAATCTTATGTAATACGTAAAATGTTTCAAGTACTTGTGTCCATATAAAATAAAAAGTTGAGCATGTATTCTCACCCCAAAGTAGATACGTACAAGTAAAAATAGGGGCTATGAAAACTCACCGTAAAAGTGAGCGTAAAAATGATGATCGAGTCGTTGACTTGAAATGAAGCTTGAACGAACTTAACCGTGTCCTAAATGATATGAGGTACTTATTAATGTCTATCGATGATAATGTGCATGTATGATTGTTTTTAAGCTTTAAATCACCCAAGCTAACAAGTCCATAGCCAAGAACCCATTTAACACTTCAGGTGCATTTATAAGAATTTTCAGGTTTTATCGTGGTTGCCTACTTTCAGGCTGCTTTTAACCAAGCTCCAAAACGATTTGGGCTTTGATATTTATAATCATAAAACTACTATATACAATGAACTTTTCAAGGTAAAAACGGTCATTTTCGAGGTGTTTAGGTTAGGGAAAAGGTTCGTTAAAAACCTTATTTTGGTCAAAAATGAGTTGTTAGACTTTTCGGTTCTCAAACAATCTTTGGGGGTTCAAAACTCCAAGTTAAATTATGAAAACTTCCAGATTTTTATTCAAGACATAGATCTAAATTTTGGAAGAAGAATCAACTCATTTCGTTAAGTTTTGAATTAGTTATGATTTTTCAAAGTTGGTGTAATGTTTCTGCCGAAAAATCCAAATTTCACAACAATGCAACAACTTGTGGTTCTTGTTGTTTATTCAAAAACCACATGTATAAAAGGTTATGAAACACATTTATGAACATTGTTTTCATAATATTTATACCTACATTATGTGTTTATACTTTTATAAACACATTTTTAGTAACAACTTTAAAATAAAAACTAGATGTTCATAAATTTTACTTTGTATGCAACTTGTTTTTGTTGGTGATTATATATTATGCAAGTATTATGATTTACATAAATAAAAGAAGTATATAGGTTAATGTTTACTTACTTTTATGAAGAAAAGAATGCAAATGAGTAGGAGAAATGTTCTTGAACTAGTTGCACCTCAAAACCACTTGAAATCTTGAAGAACAAAGAAAATTTTTGAAATGTTTTGGTGGGGTGTGCTTGACCGGTTCTATGAAGGAGGAAAGGAGAGTGTTTTTGCTCTTGCAAAGGTGTGGAAATGAAAGATGAAATGAGTCTCTATCTATAGAGAGAAAAATGTGGTGAAATGATGAAAAAATGGAGGTTGAGTGCAAATCTTTGCAAAGTGAGGTGATAAAGTTTGATGGTGATTGTGCAAGGGATTTGCAATATAAAATTGAAGTCAATTGGGTGGGTAGTAGCACCCTATGTGGCCGGCCATGTGATGTATTTCCAAGTATTTATATTTTTTGTATAAAAGTATTAAAAGTGTATTCTTGTATTTTTCTTTTTATGTAATTTCCTAAATAATTAGGAATACACTAGATTAATGAAATTGTTTTTGTCTTGCATAATTAAAGTTATGAAAGGTTGTTAATGCATAATTAATGCTATTAATCTTAATTAAATTATGCAACCTAGTTAATTTAATTTATTATGCCGTAAATTGATCGGATTAATTTCTTTGTCATTTCATCGGATCACACAGATGCAATTGTTTCTATTTGAAACAAATTTCCTTATGAACTTGTTAATCACTTTGATCAATTACTAATGACTATTGATTAAGTGACAAATGTTAACTTGATTTGTGCCGGTTGTTACAAAATAAGTGTTGTGAATGATCAAATAAGTGTTGAAGAATTGTAAATGGTCAAATAAGTATTGTGAATGATCAAATAAGTGTATAAGAATTATAAATATTTAAATAATTCTTTTGAATGATCAAATAAGTGATGTGAATGATCACATAAGTGTTGCGAATGATCAATTAAGTGATGTGAATGGTTAATTAAGTAATGTGAATGGTCAATTAAGTGTTGTGAATGATCAAATAAATACTGTGAATGGTCAATTAAGTAATATGAATGATCAAACAAGTGTTGTGAATGATCAAATAAGTGTAGAAGAAGTATAAGTAGTCAAATAATTATTGTGAATGATCAAATAAGTGTAAAAGAATTGTAAATAGTCAAATAATTCTTGTGAATGATCAAATAAATGTTATGAATGATCAAATAAGTGTTGTGAATGATCAATTAAGTGTTGTGAATGATCAATTAGGTGATGTGAATGATCATTTTATAAGTGATGTGAATGATGAATTTATAAGTGATTTAAATGATGATTGTTATTACGAAAATACCATTGCATGTGAGGTGTACGTTGGATACGCGAGATTTTGGTTGGTACGCTGAGGAACTTTATTCTCTATGTCTATCTCTATAATCTATATCTATAAATACTATTAAATGGGTAACTAACGTGTCACGTGTCGGTCTCTTATTTAATTTGACATGTGTCGAATCTTTTTCTTTTGTCAGATGTAATTATTAAATTTAAATTCAAATCTAATCTAATCTAATCGAACTAATCTACTAATTAATTAATTGGAATAAAACAAATTTTTATAATAATTTTTATATTTTTTTATGAATAATTATACTTTTAAGTACATCTTTTTAATTCAACCCATGTATATAATCTATTTTTTTACTATAATATATTTATATAATTATGGCTTTTACTCTCTGTTCTCAAACAAATTTAAACGGAGGAAAGTAAGAGAAACTGAGAGAAAGTGGGAGAATATAAAAAAACGTTGTGTTTTTTTATCATATTTCATATTTAAGGAAGGAAAGCAAAATAAGAGAAAAAAAATAATGATAGATTTTTTTTTAAAATGTTTCCTTCCAAATATGAGATGAAAGTGAGAGAAAGAAATGTTGTTTATGAAACTACAAAGAAATAAAAGCTTTTAGTTTTTTCCCTCCTCTTCAAGGTCTTGATTCAAGAACACAAACACAAATATTATTTTCTGTTGTCTTTCTTTCATATTTCTTTTTTCTTTTGTCTCCTCTTGTAGTCTAATTCGAGAACAGTTAGTTAGTCTTGTTGCAACACGTGGTAAAAGCACATTATTTTAATTGTGAAACATAAAATATTTGTATGATATAGATAAGGCGTCGTTAGATCGTTCACCCAGCCATTGTTGATCAAGTCAACTTCGAACTCCTTGGTCAACGGTCTTCTCTCCCTCTCGATCTAAATATTATTCAAAAACACACACACAAACACACAGATGATAATTTCCATTCCATGAATAAAGTGATGTCTTCGATTGATCGAATCTGGTTTGTTCTTTCTGTTTCATTTAATTTAGCTTTTGATGTAATTGTCGATTTCAACTTCATGTTCTTCGCCTGATTATTTGAGTTACTTTTGCTATTTGAGCTTTTAGATTTTATTGTTTGATGATTTCTGTTCGAAATCCACAGAATGTTTTGGAATTTGTAGCATTTGATTGATCAATCTTATAATTTAGAACTGATTATTAGCTTCTTCTGTTTGATTTAATTAGCTTTTGATGTAATTGTTGATTTCAGCTTAAGGTTCTTCAGCTGAATGCCTGATTATTTGAGTTAATTTTGCTTTTCGAGCTTTTGGATTTTGGATTGTTTGATAATTTCTGTTCGAAATCCACACAATGTTATGGAATTTGTAGCATTTGAGTAATCAATTTTATAATTTAGAACTGATAGAAACTTTGTTTCCTTTAGTAATTGTTAAGCGTAGTTATAAAATGTTCCTCCTAAAATATGCAAATTCAGTTGAATTTTATAGTTAGAAAGCAGTCAATTTGAACTCTGATGTAAAAATTGAGAGACGATTTAGAAAGAAGGGTATTTTGACTGTTGTTGGTCAAACTAATTACTCTCAAAAAGTCATTAATACAAAGTCATTTTCTATAATATGAGTCTGCTTTTGCCTGATATTAAATCTTATTAATTGATGTACAAGTTCTTATATTCTATATCTTATCAAATTGGAAAAGCCTATGAAGAAGCTTGTAATGAAACAATTAGGAGTGATTGCGTAAATGAAAATTCGACACTCTTGACTTTGATCACATCATTATTACCCTATTTTTGATTACTTGATTCATTATTCGAATAACTCGATAGAAAGCACACAAAATTTATTGAATACATATAACTAATAACAAACAAAACAGTTAGCTGACATTCAAGAGGTAATGATATAAAGATCTACAATTTTTTTTTTGCAGGTTCAATCAGTGGATATACGAGAATTTCAACTGTATGAGAAACAAGAAGGAGATCAATACATTACATTCCCATGTACCCGAGATAATTATCTCGAGATTTGGAGTCTAAATGGTTATTCATGCTGCTTATGTTGTAGAATAGTGTGCATGTGAAAGAGAGGGAAAAAGAATAAAATGGCAGATGCTGTGGTTGAATTTCTATTGGAAAATCTCAAGCAATTGCTACTCTACAACTCTGATTTGATATATGGGGTAAAGGATCAGGTTGAAGCTCTTCACAAGGAGCTTAGTTTGATGAAAGCATTCCTCAAAGATTCGAAAGAGAAACGTGGTGAATATGAATATTTACGAGAATTAGTTAGACAAATCAGAGATGTAGCTTACGAAGCTGAGGATGCCATTGATACATTTGTAGTTGATGCGGCCATGCAGAAAGAAAGAAGCACCTTCAGCAAAATCGTACATGTATTTGATTATCCAGGAAAACTTCGATCTGTGGCAAAAGAGATCGAATCCATCCAGACAAAGGTGAAAGATATTTATAACAACAAGAGGTTCGGGATTGAAGCACTTTATACTGGGGAGTCTTCGAACAGAAGTTCATCACAAAGAAGAAAACCTGTTGTTGAAGAAGATAATGTTGTTGGTTTTGATGAGGAAGCAAAAGAGATAGTGAGTCGACTCACTAGTATATCGGAGTCGCTCGAAGTTGTATCGATTGTTGGTATGGGTGGACTTGGTAAGACAACTCTTGCTAAGAAGGTTTTTTGTGATCGTGAAATCGAATTTGAATTTGTTGTCCGTGCTTGGGTGTATGTTTCCCAAGAGTATAACCGAAAGGAAGTACTTTTTGCCATATTGAGTTCTCTCTTGAAGCCTTCGGAGCAAACTTTCAAAATGAATGAGGAAATGTTGGTTGACGAAATATGCAAACTTTTAAACGGTCGAAGGTATCTCATCGTGCTAGACGACGTTTGGACAACAAATGCATGGAACGATCTTAAGATGGCGTTTCCAAACCAGGACTGTGGAAGTAGAATACTATTAACTAGCCGTAACACAGATGTGGCTTTGCTTGCAAACCCGGATAGTCCCCCTCATCATTTGCGATTTCTGAACGATGATGAAAGTTGGGAGCTACTTTCTGCAAAAGTTTTTAGGAGAGGAAGTTGTCCATTTGAGTTGGTTGAACTCGGACAAACAATTGCTAGAAAATGTTACGGACTTCCGCTTGCCATAGTGGTGGTTGCTGGACTTCTTTTGAAGAAAGATAAAACACGCGACTTATGGAAGAAGGTCGCTGAAAGTGTTAGTTCGTATGTTGCAAGAGATCCGAAGCAATGCATGGATGTATTAGCTTTAAGTTACAAGCATTTACCTGATCACTTGAAGGTATGCTTCATTTATTTCGGTGCTTTTCCCGAAGACTTTCCAATACCTGTTTGGAAATTAGTTATGTTATGGGTAGCAGAGGGTTTTATACAACAGAATGGCCAAGATTGTTTAGAAGATTTAGCAGAGGAGTATTTGGAAGATCTTGTTGAAAGGAATCTGATATTAGTTGATAAAAAGAGATCAAACGGAAGGATCAAGACATGTCGAGTTCATGATCTGCTTCGTGATTTATGCTTGAGAGAAGCAGGAGAAGAAAAGTTTTTGCAAGTGATTAAAGGGCAAGTACAAGATTTAAATCCTCTTGGCTCGCCTCGGAATTATCACCGACGCCTTTGTGTTCATTCTCATGTCATGAACTTTATTCACTCTAGGCCTAGTGGTCCACACGTTCGTTCGTTCTTGTGTTTTCCCTCGGAGGAAAAGGAATTATCTCGAGAACATACCTCTTTCATCCATGAAGCTTTTAAGTTAGTTAGGGTGTTAGACATGAGACCCATCAATATTTTCCGCTTTCCTGTTGAAATTACACGGCTTGTTCATTTGAGGTACATCGCCCTCTTTGGCAATTTTAAAGTTCTTCCTCCATCGATTTCCAAGTTGTGGAGTCTTCAATCTTTAATTATTGAAACAACATCTCGTGATCTTGACATTCAAGTAGATATATGGAAAATGTCACAGTTCAGGCATCTACGTACAAGCGGGTCAAGTCGCTTACATGGGCCTCAAGCGAAAACACGAATGGATAGCGAAGATCCTTTTGTTCAAAGAAACATACAAACCATCTCTACAGTTTCACCCGATAGCTGCACCGAGAATATCTTAGCTAGAACTCCCAATCTTAAAAAACTTGGAATCCGTGGAAAACTAGTCCTGCTCATGGAAGCAAAGAAAGGTTCCTGTTTGTTTGACAATCTCGCAAAGCTAGAAAACCTCGAGAAATTGAAACTATTGAATGACACGTTCCCACGTCCACCGTCCGAAGGTAAATTGCGTGGTCTTCCGCCGTTGTACAAATTCCCGCCTCATTTAAACAAGTTGACTTTTTCGGACACTTTATTGGATTGGAAGCATATGTCTACTATAGGCATGCTGCCAAATCTTGAAGTGCTCAAGTTAAAAGCCCACGCATTCACCGGACCTCAATGGGAGCCGCTTGATGGGGGATTCCGTCTGCTTAAAGTATTGCAACTTGGGAAAACCGATCTGGTCCATTGGAAGGCTTCGGCTCATAACTTCCCGAGACTAGAACACGTTGTAGTCGAGCAATGCAGTAACCTGTTGGCAATTCCACCTGGTTTGGCAGATGTTTCTGCACTGCAGACTATGGAGCTGTATCACACACCTTCTGCTGTAAGTTCTGCTCGGTTTATTCAACAACAAAAGCAAACACAACAACAACAACGACGACATACGAGAAGTAACATGTTTAAGCTGCTAATTTATCCTCCGGAGTAGCCACACCGATTCCAATTTGTCATATAAATCAGGTATATTCTTTCCCAGCTACTGATTCTTTTAGCTACTGTGTGTATGTGAGCTTGTGTGAACTGTATTAACCATTTGATGGTTTACATTTTAAATCTGATCTTTTATGATTTGTAAGTTGTTTAATAGTTTATCCCCAGATTATATTCAAATCATAATATGAATTTGCTGTGGCCAAAAAGTCATTATGAATGCCTAGTATTAAAACATAGTCAGTATGTAAAACTCCCTAAGTAAAGTTTGGTACGTGTGATGGAATTCGATGGAATTGGAATGAGAATCGAAATTTAACTTGTTTACAATTTTTGATAACTAATGAAATGGGTTAAATTTTATGTATTTTCCATTAAATTTTCTTTTTTACAACTAATACATGAATTAAATTCCAACCTATAAATGAATTAGATTCCGTCTTACATCTTTAATCAATACTAAAAATCATCTTCTACATTCACCTTTAGCCATATTAATAACTAAAATTTAAATTCCAATTATTTCGAATTCCATTCCATGGACCAAACGCCACATGAATTAAACACTATACTATTTGGATCAAGAGAAGAAAAAGCCATTTATCCTTAAATTCGGCTCGGTGATTGGAAGATTAAGATAGTTGGGACCAGCGAGGAACCAATATCGGTACCATCTGGTCTGGTTCTCGGTTCCATCCGGTCCTGTTTGGTTTGGACAGTTGCACTTCACTTGGGTGTCCCTCAGAAAACATAAGTGTTGAATCATGTGCATAATTACATATCACTCTTGTCTGTTTGTGTATTGAATTATCAGAGGTGCATCAATGGATATCCCGCGAAAAGTCACCCTTCTTTGGAATTATGCTCCAAGGTAAAAGATCTGATACCTTACTCCTCGATGAAATGTTGAATGTAGGGTAGTCTTTAATTAGGGATATTTATGAAAAAAAAAACTTTCAAGTTGGACCATTTTTGTGATTAAAACGTCATCCATTTTTCATTGCACAAGAAACCACAAACCGGTAAAATCTTATGGAATTGGGATAGTACCGATTGTAACCGATTGAAAGTCACAAGTCACCGGTGACCATTGAAATTTCGTCGAAAAAGTAAATTCCAACAAAAACACATAGATTTGAATAAGAAAATTAACAAGAAATATCAATTTGAATCATAAAAGTATAAAACACAGACAAGTAAGTTCACCAAAGAAAAGGTTCGTCTCCGACGAAGGTTGGTCCAGTTCATCATGTTGCAATTTTTATTTTAAACCTCATTTTGACAATTGAGGTTTTTTTTTTTGTGCAATTAAAATGGTTAGAGTTTTTAATCTAAAAAATATCAAACTTTAGTGTTTTTAGCGCTATATTCATTTTATTTAAAAGTGGTTTAACAGTTAGACTTAATAATATTTAAATAAGGTTTTGAGTCATATTCCTATGTGATTTTAACCCCTTCCTTATGTGACTTTTGAAAAAAAAAAATCTGTTTACTGTAAAGACTTTTATCAAGCAAACATCAATGTTGGTGACAAATAATTTTATATTTTTCTCTTAGAGTGAAGGGAATACATTCCTTTCCCAAACCCACCTTTCTGTACACGTCAGCGCCACATCAACTTTTCTCTCTCCACCTTTCCCCACCTTTCTAACTAAGAAATATCCATCTTTATTAACCTTTCCATCTTTCTTAATTTTTTTAACATTAAATTAATTTTAACTAACAAAACAAATACTAGAACTAAAATAATTAATTTCATAAAATATTTAAAAACTATTACATAAACTAAAAATTAAAAATTACCGAATTAAAATAAAAAAAAATACATAACAATAAATAAAAACTAAAATTACGATTGAACATTAAAAAAATACAAACTAGCCGTCTAAATTTGGTATTTGGGCAAGTGCAATATGTTCCACAACATCTGAGCGAAGGTTATTGTGTGTTTCCCGATTACAAATTTCCAATAACGTATTTTGATATACTTCATTGGAAGCGGAATGTTGATTGGATGGAATCTCGGTTTCTTGAAATGAACATATCGCGAACCCTTCGTCTTCTAAGATCATATTGTGTAATATGACACAAGCATACATGATGTGTCTAATTCTATTTGGGTGTCATGGTCGTGCGGGGTTGTTTAATATAGCAAAACGAGATCTGAGTACACCAAAAGCTCGTTCGATGTCTTTTCTTGCCGACTCTTGTGCTGCCTTGAATCTTTTTCGTTTGTCATCGGTTGGACACGAAAAAAGCTTTCACAAAAGTCGCCCACTCGGGATATATCCCGTCGGTTAGATAGTACCCATGTTTGTATTTTGTTCCGTTAATAACAAAAGGAACAACCGGTGCGATCCCGTTTAAAACGTCGTTGAATACTAGTAATTGATTAATCACATTGATGTCGTTGTTGGAACCCGCGACGCCAAAAAATGCATGCCAAATCCATAAATCTTCTGACGCGGTAAATCCCCTTCTACCTCGAGCATCCCATCGCAAGGTAAAATATTCAAAATGTTGCTCCATATCGTAAACTATTCGTAGAAATAGTTCTTTGCGCATCCGGAACCTCCTTCTGAACATATCATCTCCATAGACAGGATTTTGAGTAAAATAGTTGCGCATTAGATGTTCATTTGCAGCTGCTCGGTCTCTCTGAATTGGAATTCTTCGTCTAGGTTGCGGAGAGCTGGCATTTATAAATGCTTGAAAGAGTTGTTGATAATGTTGAGATTCGTCTTCCGACGACTCTTCGGTTGATGAGTTTGACGACGAAGACATAGTATACGGTTCCATCACAATAAAAATAAAATTGTGATTGATTGGAAAAAATTTTAGGTTAAATGAAAGAGAGAATTTTGAATGTGTATAGATTGAAAGATGTGAGTTAAATGTATTGGGAATATAGGTATTTATAGGGAAAAAAATTATTAAATTTTTTTTTTATTTTCAAACGGTCGTTTGACCGTTGGACGCAAAAAGACAAGAAAGAGGAGCGGGGTGGAGCGGGGAGGGGAAGCCGGGCCGGGGAGGGGAAATGGTGGGGCCGCCTGGGGGGGTGGTGTAGCCGCCGGGGGGAGGTGATGTGGCGAAGCCGCTCCAACGCGGGGTGGGTACTCCCATAAGCCTTAGAGTTGTGATGAATTGTGCATTTTACATACTATTTTCAAATGTTCATATTTTTAAAAACATAAAAACAACATGAAATGATTTTAACTCCATTATAAGATTCCTTCTTATAGAGAAAATATAGTGGAAACTATAGATAATGCCGTGCATTCTAAGCAGACACATCATGGAACTAATGAACCGCACTTATTTCAACCGAAAACAGTATCAAACAGTTACGATTTATTTTATTTATTATTATTTTTTGTAAAAGTTGAGACTGTACTGGATGGTCCAATCCTTTGTAAAATTGAGTTGTCATTGCTCGGTTATTGATAGAGTGAATAAATCTGTCATTTCTTGAAATCTATATTCTGATTTAAAATCGTTTTTTATCTTCATTTCAATGGTAATATTCATTTATGTTCTATTATCATTTGTCTGCTATATGCAAAGGGATATTTGTGCAAAAAAAACCCTTAAGTTGGACCATTTTATGATTAAAACCTCCAACCATTTTTCATTGTACAAAAAGTTACACCCGGTAAAATCTTACGGAATTGAGAAATTATCGATTGTAACCGATTGAAAGTCACATGCCACCGCCGACAAATCATCAGTGACCACCAGAATTTCGTCGAAAAAGTAAATTCCAATAAAAAACAAATTTGAACAAAGAAATCAACAAATAATGTGAATTTGAATCATGAAACACAAACAAGCAAGTTTGCTATAAAGAAGGTTCGTCAGAGACGAAATTTTGGTTAGCATATTGCAACCGGTTCATCAGTTTGCACGTCTTTTTTTTTAAACCTCATTTTGATAAGTTTTAATCAGTTGGAGGTTTTTGTGCAATGAAAAATGATAGAAGATTTTAATCACAAAATTTATCCATATTGAGCTTTTTTCACGAATATCCCATGTGCAAATGACGCTAACACTGTTGATTGCAACCAAGATCATACTAAGGTGCGTTTAGTAAAGCGAATTGAAGAGACAAGGTGAGATAAAATTTTTGGTTTTTTAGACCATAAAATTTTAAAATACAATATATCTTCTAGTAACAGTAAATATCAACCATGGAAGAACTTGAAGTACATATATGTGATGTTGCAGAAGGATAATAAGGTTTTATATTTTAATCACTGTACTTTTTTTGGTATCTTTTAAGCCGTTAAAGGTCCATTCTATTGACCAGGTAAAAATGTTTACATGACATACATATGACATAAATGATTTTTTAAATTGTCTCATAAGTCATTAACCTTTTTTTTATCATACTTCAAGTCATTGAATATTCGAAGTGTGTCAAATTTATTTTTTCAATTATGTTTAAAGACTTAATCGCTCGGCTCAATCCGCAAATGTTTGTTGCTATAAAAAAATAATGTCCTAAATCACATTATTTTTTTAAAAAAAAATAGCTATTTTAATTCTCATTATTATAAAAACTTGTTTAGTTAACATCAATTTCCTAAATTTTCATTTCACTTTTTAAAATACCACTTTCTTCTCTTTCTTACTTTTTTTATTAGATACCCTATATTTCTATATAATACTTTCTTTTTCTTTTTTACTTTTCTATCACCTATACTATTTTTCTTATTTTATAACCACTCATCCTATTTTTCTTAAAACTAAAACTTCATCATCTAACCAAGTTTTCACTCTTTATATGAACCCTTGTTTTTTTTTTCTTTAGAAAACTATAACTTAAAAACTGAAATAGAAAAATGAATAGTTTTCGTTAACTAAACGCAACCTAATCATTTGACTCGTTTATGAAAAAAGAAAAAACCTATTGATAGATTAAGGGAACCAACTACAAAATTTACCAGCCAATTTGTCCCACCAAAATATATGACCAAAAAAATGTAGTTTTGTTACCCAAATCTACAAGAAAATTAAGTAAATTAAGTAAATTCCAACAAAAACACATAGATTTGAATAAGAAAATTAACAAGAAATATCGATTTGAATCATAAAACACAGACAAGTAAGTTCGCTAGAGAAAAGGTTCGTCGGAGACGAAAGTTGATTAGAAAATTGCAACCAGTTCATCAGGTTGCAATTTTTTTTAAACCTCATTTTGACAATTGAGGTTTTTTTTGTGCAATTAAAATGGTTAGAGTTTTTAATCTCAAAAATATCAAACTTTAGTGTTTTCAGCGCTATTTTCATTTTATTTTTTAGTGGTTTAACAGTTGAGACTTAATAATATTTAAATAAGGTTTTGAGTCATATTCCTATGTGATTTTAACCCCTTCCTTTTGTGACTTTTGAAAAAAGAAATCTGTTTATTGTAAAGACTTTTATCAAGCAAACATCAATGTTGGTGACAAATAATTTTATATTTTTCTTAGAGTTGTGATGAATTGTGCATTTTACATACTATTTTTAATTGTTTATATTTTTAAAAACATAGAAACAACATGAAATGATTTTAACTCCATTATAAGATTCCTTCTTATAGAGAAAATATAGTGGAAACTATAGATAAGGCCGTGCATTCCAGCAGACACATCATGAAACTGATGAACCGTATCTATTTGAACTCAACCCAGTATCAAACAGTTACGGTTTATTTTATTTTTATTATTTTTTGTAAAAGTTGAGACTGTACTGGATGGTCCAATCCTTTGTAAAACTGAGTTATCATTGCTTGGTTATTGATAGAGTGAATAAATCTGTCATTTCTTGAAATCTATCTTCTGATTTAAAATCGTTTTTTATCTTCATTTCAATGGTAATATTCATTTATGTTCTATTATCATTTGTCTGCAATATGCAAAGGGATATTTGTGTAAAAAAACTCTTAAGTTGGACCATTTTTATGATTAAAACCTCCAATCATTTTTCATTTTACAAAAAACTCCACCCGGTAAAATCTTACGGAATTGTGATATTATTGGTTGTAACCGATTGAAAGTAGCATGCCACCGCCGTGACCACTAGAATTTTGTCGAAAAAGTAAATTCCAATAAAAAAAAACACAGATTTGAACAAAGAAATCAACAATAATGTGAATTTATATCATGAAACACAAACAAGCGAATTTGCTATAAAGAAGGTTCGTCGGAGACGAAATATTGGTTAGCATATTGCAACTGGTCCATCAGATTGCAAGTCTTTTTTTTTTTTTTTTTTTTTTTGAAAAAAGCCTCATTTTGATGAATTTTAGTTAGTTGAAGGTTTTGTGCAATGAAAAATGATTGGAGATTTTAATCACAAAAATTGTCCATATTGAGAGTTTTTGCACGAACATTTCATATGCAAATGACCCTAACATTGTTGATTGTACCAACTACCAAGGGCATTTAGTAAAGAGAATTGAAGAGACAAAAGATGAAGATAAATCTTTGACTTTTTAGACCATAAAACTTATAAATACAATAAATCTTCTTGTAACGGTAGATATCAAACCATGGAAGAACTTGAAGTACATATATTTGATGTTGCAGAAGGATAATAATGTTTTATATTTTAATCGTTGTACTTTTTTTTATATGTTTTAAGTCGTTAAAAGTTCCATTCAGTTGACCATGTAAAAATGTTAATGTTGAAATCCATATGCCATAAATGATCTTTTTAAATTTTGTCTCATAATTCATTAAACATTTTTTTTTATCATACTTCACGTCATTGAATATTCAAATTGTGTCAAATTTATTTTTTCAATTATGTTTAAAGACTTAATTGCTCAGCTCAATCCGCAAATGTTTGTTGCTATAAAAAAAATTCCTAAATCACATTAATTTTTAAAAACATAACTATTTTAATTCTCATTATTATAGATAGGGTGTATTTAGTTAACAAAAATTTTTAAAATTTTCATCTAACTTTTCAAAAAAAATGAAAATTTGTTTAGTTAACATCAATTTCATACATCTTCATTTCATTTTTTAAATACTACTTTCTTCTCTTTCTTAGAATTTCATATATGTCCCTCTAAAACTGCATAATATCATATATACCCAAGCCAAAAAAAGAATTTCATATATATCCTTCTAAAACTTCATAATATCATATTTACCCAATTTAAAACTTTAATATCATATATACCCTTTCAAACTTTTTTATATATAAAATATATCCAAATTAATTATTTATTCTTTTTTATTACTTTAAAAATCATAATAAATATTCATTAATAAAGAAATGACCAATCTACCCTTTTTATTTCTTAAACTTCATAATATCATATTTATTCAATCGAAAACTATAATATCATGTATACCCTTTTAAACTTTTAAATATATCAAATATATCCAAATTATTTATTTATGATCTTTTATTACTTTAAGATATCAAATCTTTTATTTCTTGACGGAATTCGGCGATTCCAATTCCAATTTGTTCGTTAAATCGAAGCCTACAAGAATTGAAGACTTAATAATTAACATCGGTCACATGATCGCCTTCCCCGTATATAAATACTAACTCACCAGTCACCATCAACGACAAATTCCAGAACATGGTGGTCAACAATTACAAACCCGGATCCGGTCAATTACTCAAATCATCTCACTTAACAACATCCATAAACGCCGTTATCTCCTCTCCTCACACAGACGTCGCAAAACCCTCGCCGACGTTTTACGATTCAGGCAATTATTAGAACTAGATTCAGTGTCCCTTCAGATTTTATTGCCATTATGTATATATTTATAAGTTAATTTTATTTTAAACAAAAGTCGACCTCACTTTAACAAACGGTAATGGAAAAGGACGGTCGTCTGTTATTTATGTTTTGTCGTTGATGTTGAGTTAGTATCAATTTTGAAGCTTTTTGGAATGCATTTCATGCCAAGCATGTTGGTGCAGTAGATCACCACCAACAGCACCTAGACATGTAAAATCAAGGGATTTAAAAGTTATTTACCTTGATTAAGTCTTCAATTCTTGTAGGCTTCGACTTAACGAACAAATTGAAATTTGAATTGCCGAATTCCGTCAAGAATTAGAAGATTGATATCTTAAGGTAATAAAAGATCATAAATAAATAATTTGGATATATTTGATATATTTAAAAGTTTAAAAGGGTATATATGATATTAAAGTTCTCAATTGGATAAATATGATATTATGAAGTTTAAGAAATAAAAAGGGTAGATTGGTCATTTCTTTATTAATGAATATTTATTATGAGTTTTAAAGAAATAAAAAATAATAAATAATTAATTTGGATATATTTGATATATTTAAAAGTTTGAAAGTGTATATTTGATATTAAAGTTTTAAATTGGGTAAATATGATATTATGAAGTTTTAGAAGGATATATATGAAATTCTTTTTTTGACTTGGGTATATATGATATTATGCAGTTTTAGAGGGACATATATGAAATTCTCCCTTTTATTAAATACCCTATATTTCTTTATAATACACTCTTTCTCTCTTTTAATTTTCCGTCACCTATACTATTTTTCTTATTTTATAATCCCTCATCCTATTTTTCTTAAAACTAAAACTAAATCATCTAAACAAGTCTTCACTCTTTACAGAAAGTCAGAAACCTTGTTTTTTTTTTTTCTTTCTAAAAACAATAACTTGAAAACTGAAATTGAAAAATGACTAGTTTTCGTTAACCAAACGTAACCTAATCATTTGACTCATTTATGAAAAAAGAAAAAACCTATTGATAGATTAAGGGAACCAGCTACAAAATTTACCAGCCAATTTGTCCCACCAAAATATATGACCAAAAAAATGTAGTTTTGTTACCCAAATCTACAAGATTTTTCCTTGAACCCAATAATCACTATCCACCATAATTTAGATGTATACTTGTATGCCAAAAGCATCGATCTCGCTCACGAAAACCAACATCAATCTCATCGACACATTCGGCCTCCAACCGTCCTCTGATTGATGTGTATGTATGTATGTATCACGACGAGATTGTGTGAAACTATGTTACCTAATCGGAGTGCAATTTCCTTCCTTGGCACCTTTTAACATACCATGTAGCATGTTTATGAAGACCCATACCTATCATCACTTTGAGGGTCGTAAGCATCACAAACGTCATTACCGACAACATCAATATCCACACGAGTCTCCATAGAATGGGCCCACACGGAAGATGTGCCGCATAGACCGGACTCAATACTCGAATCACCTGAAAACCAACATCATGAAATCATTTGATGCATTCAATTAGCTAAGCATACATTTGAATAAGTAATACAGTCTTAATTCAAAATCAGAACGTGCCAAGTCAAGTTGACATGCCAACACTATAACGATTTCACAAATAAGTAATGTGTTAAACAGATTACAAATATATTATATTATATGATAATGATTTAGGTTCAACGTAGAATCTTATCTATCGGTAGAATCAAACTTTAATATATTTTCTAAAAACTTCTTTAATTTGTTTTCTTTTCCATGTTTAAATAAAGAGTTTATTATGTAAAAAAAAAAAATCAACGTGTTCTCACGATTTTTTCGTTTTCGTCCCTCAATATTATTTTTTTCCAGAAAAGTCCTCAAATTATTTTTCCTTTTTGGTTTAGTGAAAATTGACTATTAGAACCCGGTTTTTCAATTTTTAAAAACCCGGTTTACCGATTATAACCGGATTCTAATAGTCAAAATTCACAAAACTAAGAAAAAAATATTAACTTGAGGATTATTCTGAAAAAAAATAATATTAAGCGACGAAAACGAAAAAACCGTGAAAACAATTTGGTTTTTTCATAATAAACCCTAAAATAAACATTGTAAGACTATAAAAAGATTCACATGTTTTCGAGTTTTGTAAGATCTCTAAAATGTCATGTGAATGTATGGTGCTTGATGTGAATGTATGTTTTAACGTACTTAAAAAACTCAAAACCATGTGAATTTTCATATATGGACTTTTAATATTAATTTAAGTATAACTATGAAAATATTTTAAACCAAAATAACTTCAGGATTGGTTCTTCCCCTATCCATGGGACAGATGTGGTTTTACCATGAACCTTATCCCTAAGATAATAATACAAATTTCTTAATCAACTTGAGGACTATCCTGGGAAAAAAAAATGGAGGGACAAAAACGCAAAAACCGTGAAAACACGTTGGTTTTTTCATAATAAACCCTTAAATAAACATTATAATACTATAAAAAGATTCACATGTTTTCGAGTTTTGTAAGATCTCTAAAATGTCATATGAATGTATGGTGCTTGATGTGAATGTATGTTTTAATGTACTTAAAAAACTCAAAACCACGTGAAATTTCATATATGGACTTTTAATGTTAGTTTAAGCATATCTATGGAAATATTCTAAACGAAAAAAAAAATTTAGGATAGGTTCTTCTTGTTCTATAGATAGCTGTGGTTTTACCATGAACCTTATCCCTAAGATAATGATACAAATTTCTTAATTAAAAAGGATAGCATAGTGAACATTGAATACACTTTTGGCAACTTTCAACCCCTTTGACAGTTTCCATTTTAGCCACTTGTGTTTTTATTTTACCAAATTTCATATAAACGGGTAGAAAACTTGAAATTGTGACCTCTACAGAAGCTTGTATAATATGTACTTTATGACGACATATCATTTAAATAAAAAAACGAGGGTGGTATAAACGACTTAATTCAACGCATGATATTATTGTATGATATACTTACCACAGAAGCTGGTGCAAGAGGAACAAAAGTAAGGTTTTTCTTCGGATTCTCTGGCTGGATGTTTAGAGTCTGTTTTACAAAGAAAGTGTTGGTATGCAACAGAATTAGGATAAATATAAGGCTGTGTGTGGTAGGCATAATCGAAAAGAAAGGAAATAAAGACAAATTATTAGTTGGAAGACTTGAATTGTATATATAAGAAATCTATGAATTCTCAAGTTGTATCAATGTATAGGTTAAAATACAATCCTTTCAAATATCTCTAATGGAGAATTAAGTAGAAGCTAAAATTGAGGGGAAAAAAAAAGGATTACAACAACCATATGGTTTATTGTATTTTGAAATTTCATGGTCTAAAACACCATTGACTTTATCCTTATTTCTTTTCTCTTTGATTCTCTTTACCAAGCGCATCCTAACACTATTTGCAAGCAATGGAGACCATAAAAAATATCCTAAATAACAAAGAATGAGAATTGAAAAAAACTAGCTAAAAGGAAAAGAACCGACCGTAACAGTTAAAGAGCAACCCTAGCAAGTTGAAAGTATTAATCTCAAATTTTTACTAAAAACTTTCATAATATACATACCACCAATGACTTGCAAGACCTATACAGGGTGGGAGGTGAGTTGTAAACAACAAATATTTGTCATACACAACAATCTCAATTAAAATGACTATCTTATCCTTGCTTGGAAGGGATAAATGTAAAAATGATAATCATACTACTATAAATAGAATAGTCATTTTCTATGAAATTGTTGTGTATAACAAATTTTTATAAAGTACGAATCACCTCCCATACAGGATGGTATAGATTATATATCAACAACTATATTTACCATTCAAGAAAACAGCATTGGAAAAACATTGCATTAATGGAATGTAAATGATAAACATTGCAAATGGATGTTATACACACAGAGGGACAGACACAGAGTACCCGTGTTGCATTAATGGAATGTAAATGTACCATAGACCGAGCAAAAAAGTATGCAACTGCGTTTTTAAAAAGGAACTTTGACGTGTATCTTTGAAAAAAAAACAGTAATTACGATCACCTTGACTTACATATATCCGTACTTTCAGGATATAGTAAAATATTACTTGAAACGTGAAATTGTAATAATCCCATACTTCAAAGTTCAGGTTCAGATCATTCTAAAATCCTCATAATATCCTTAAAGTTCCATTCATCAACTATTGAACCTTGTTACTATCTAACTATTTTAGTACTTTATTACACAACCCAGACAAAGTCTCTTTACTACTTTAACTTGCTAAAAGTTAAAAAATAAGAATGTTTTTGGCTATTTACAAATCCTCCCTCCCTCCCCCCCCCCCCCCCCCCCCTTTTTGTATATGCTATTTGAAACCCCCTTGACAAATACATGCACATCACTTAGTTTTTTAATTTCATTTTTATGCAAATTATATAATTAATAAGAGAGTACAATTATCTTCCTGGGAATTTCTTACAATTAAAATGATACAAAGTTGCAATACCAAGTCTTTGGCCTAAACATTGTTGTATAGAAATGCATGGATCATAATATTATAAAAACATTTGATAATCATTGTGTAGTACATCGGATTAAAATAGTTTAATTTGTAGCTCAAATACTTAATAAACCTGTTCTTTCATAATGAAATTAAAGCAGGCTTAAAATGCATATTGTAAGCAAGAGGGGCTAACTGTTAATTTTTCAGAATTTATTTTAAGCATGTAGTGTGTTGAAGATGGGAAGTTGTGATGGTAGACGGGTTTGCATACGATCACTACCTGGATGATCTAGATTGGTTCAAAAATATTGGATTGCCTAAATTTAAGAAGCTCTTAAAATTAGAAGTTTCAAGATATATGGCTTACGATCGAAAATCAGTGATACATGATGAAGAGAAGAAAATATGAGTTCTTGGATTAGTATGAACAAACGTAAAGAAATATGATAAAAGGTACCTGCTTGCAAAGGTCTTCAAGAAATTCAGAATAAACGATGGGCTTTATTTCATTGAATTTGGCAATGAAAGAATGTTTGATTATATCAATCATCAATTCACATATGTAAACCACAAAAGCATTCTGCAACATCCAAAATTTTATGATATAAATTTAATAGATAAAAGAGACAATATGAAGTAAAATCTGCCCTACATATTTCAAATTCAAGTTGCATGTGTAACAACAATCACAACAAATGTCTTCTCATGATTGTTAATATAGTGGATGTTATGATGGTTAAATAAAGAAGGGTTAGTGACGTGTACTAGCTACATACTTTCATCAATGATTCCATTTATGTTAAGAACTTTTTTTATACTCATTTAGTTGTACTTCTTTTGATGTTCCAATTTGGTACTTCGGCAACCGAAAAACTGGTTGAATCCCAGTTACAAAATGATGCAGGAGCATCCATTCACTTTGCAAGACCAGCCCATTTCATGTGTCCAGCTCAACTTGGGCCAGATTTAGGTTCATTATTTGGGTTCAAAACACTTGGGGGGTCAAGTGTGATTTTCTGGCAGCCCATATAAGTTCATCCAGCCATAATTGAAGAGTCTTCATCATAATTAGTTCCATTAAAGCTTCCTTTAATGGTTCTTAAATAATCTGTCAGCTATTGATTTCCTTTTAGTCTTTTGATATCCTGGATTTATTGTTATTTAAATTTCCAGCCCTATACATAGGCTTCCAAGTTGTAATGGCAAAGCATCCTTTGATTACTGAATTTACAATAGTTTGAGAAACTAAGTTGAGTGTTGTTCTATACACGAGGGAGTCGATTTTTGATTGTTTTTAGTGTGGTGCTACGGCTTTATCACTAACAACTTCAAATTTCGCCGGCTTAAATAATCTTGGTGGTGTTTCATTACTTTATCCTTGATTATTTAGGTTGTTATTTCTTTGTTTTACAGCCTTGTTATTCTTCAAATTCTTAAACCCCCACTATTATCAAATTATCCAACCCGCTACGCATCAAATTGGTATCAAAGCAAACCCAGGTTGTTCACGGGGTTGTGTTCTTTTCAATTGGTCTCTTTTATCCCGAAGTTGTTATGGCGTTTCCTCATGGTATGACAGCGGAACAAGCACAAAATTTAAGGCGTGATAGGCAAATTGAAGAACTCCAAAAACAATCGGAAGTCATTACTCAACAGCTTGCAAGGCTGCTGGATGAAAAACCAAGAGGGCCTAATCGCAAGAATCGAGATGGTGCTCATTATGTTACTGATGGTGATTCAACCGAATTGAGTGAATTGAGTGATTTAAGTTCTGATGGTTCTGGTCACTCTTCATTGCATAGGAGAAGGTTCAGAGATGATCTTAAAGATGTCAAGGTAGATGCTCCAGAGTTTCATGGAGGAACAAACCCGGATGATTTTATTGAATGGTTGAATGTTATCGAGAATCTTTTCGATGTAAAAGGATCATCTGATGAAAAAAGCTACAAGGTTGCTGTTTTGAAACTCAAGAAGTATGCCTCATTATGGTGGGAGAATGTGAAAGCTAAACGAGAACGAAGTGGCAAGTCTAGGAGCCGGTCTTGGAGAAAACTCAAGAAGCTACTTAAGGAGAGGTTTCTTCCAGATTCTTACAAGCAAGATCTTTACATTAAGATGACCAATTTCAAGCAAGGTAATCTTAATATTGATGATTATACTCGTGAATTTGAACAACTTGTGTTACGTAGTGGAGTTCACGAGAAACCAGAACAGGCTATGGCTCGTTATGTTGGTGGGTTGAATCATGATATTGCTGAGAAGCTTGAATTGCAACCTTATTGGTCCTTTGATGAGGTTTGCAAATTAGCCTCTAAGATTGAGAAGCGTGCTAGAAATAAGAAGGCAGAAAAGGTGACTCCTAGGTCATTTCCAAAGTATGGCAGCACATTTGAGAATCCTTTCTACAAAAGCAACCCTTCAAAAGGCGAAAGCTCAAAGCAAGACAAAGGTAAAGGTCCTGCTTCGGATGCACCAAAGAAGAAATGCTTCAAATGTCAAGGCTTAGGACATTTTCAAGCTGAATGTCCAAACCGTCGAGTCATGACTTTAAAGGAAGTTGAAGAGGTTAATGTTGTAGAAGATGGACAGGATGAGATGCCAGTCTATGATGAAGAATATTACGAATATTACTCAGAAGAGAGAGTTCAACCTGATAAAGGGGAACTTTTGGTTATACGAAGAGCACTCCATGCAAAAGAGATGGATCCTAATGATGAGCAAAGGGAACACATCTTTCATTCAAGGTGCACAATCAAAGGGAAGGTATGCAGCCTTATCGTTGATAGTGGAAGTTGTACAAATGTTGCATCTACAACTCTTATCAATAAGCTCAACATTCCTACTTCATCTCAATAGAATCCATACAAGCTTCAATGGCTAAATCAGGGATCTGACATGAAGGTAACCAAGCAGGCCCTACTTTCGTTTTCTATTGGTAAGGTTTATCAAGATCAAGTTCTTTGTGATGTTATACCTATGGATGCATGTCATATGTTACTTGGAAGACCTTGGCAATTTGATAGACAGGTTTTGCACGACGGTCGAAAAAACACCTATTCTTTTGTCATGAACAAGAAGAAGGTAATTCTCGACCCACTACCACCTACCTTACTGCAGAAAAAAGAATCTGGGCTGGTTAATGAAGTTGAGAAAAGTTTATTCATGAATGAAGCACGGATGGAAAAAGCTATTTGCAAAGGAAAACCTGTTTACATTTTGCTACTAGTTGAAAACAAGTTCATTGATGAAGAAACTCCCTTGCATGTTGCTGTCCATCCACTTCTAGAGGAGTTCAAGGACGTATTTCCTTCTGATTTACCTTCTGGATTACCTCCACTTAGAGGTATTGAACACCACATCGATCTAATTCCAGGAGCACCGCTTCCTAACAAGCCAGCCTACCGATGTGATCCAGAAAAGACTCGAGAACTGCAACGACAAGTTAAAGAACTCATTGACCGTGGCTATGTACGTGAAAGCATGAGTCCTTGTTCAGTTCCAGCTTTGTTGGTTCCAAAAAAAGATGGAACTATGAGAATGTGTGTTGATAGTAGAGCCATCAACAACATAACAGTCAAGTATCGTTATCCAATTCCAAGGTTGGATGATATGCTTGATGAACTCCATGGTGCTAATGTGTTCTCAAAAATTGACCTTAGGAGTGGTTACCACCAAATCAGAATGCATGATGGAGATGAATGGAAAACGGCATTCAAGACAAAAAGTGGTTTGTATGAATGGTTGGTAATGCCATTTGGACTTTCCAATGCTCCTAGTACTTTTATGAGGTTGATGAATGAGGTTTTTAGACCTTATATTGGTGATTTTGTTGTTGTGTACTTTGATGATATACTTGTGTACAGCAAAGGTGAAGAAGAACACACTCAACACTTAAGGAAAGTATTTCAAGTGTTAAGAAGCCAAAAACTCTATGGGAAGTTGGAGAAGTTTGAATTTTTCTCTCCAAAAGTGATCTTCCTTGGTTATGTTGTATCTAAAGATGGGATTTCTGTGGATGAATCAAAGGTGACAGCAATCAGATCTTGGCCGGTTCCTACTAATGTAACAGAGGTAAGGAGTTTTCATGGCCTTGCTTCATTCTACAGGAGGTTTGTCAAGAATTTCAGCACTATTGTTGCACCTCTTACTGAATGTATCAAACAAGGCTCTTTCGAGTGGACTCTTTCTGCCCAGAACGCATTCGAGAAGATCAAGGAGTGTTTGTGTACATCTCCTATCTTGGCTCTTCCAGACTTCAACCAATTGTTTGAAGTTGAATGTGATGCAAGTGGAGTTGGCATCGGCGCTGTGCTGGTACAGAACAAACGTCCCATAGCCTATTTCAGCGAGAAATTGAATGGATCAAGGAAGAACTATAGTACATATGACAAAGAGTTTTATGCAATCGTACGTGCTCTTGATCATTGGAGTCATTACTTAAGGCCAAAACAATTTGTATTACATTCGGATCATCAAGCTTTGAGGCATATTAATGGGCAAAGCAAGCTGAATCCAAGGCATGCAAAATGGGTGGAATTTCTCCAATCATTTACTTTTGCTTCGAAGTATAAAACAGGGAGTTCTAACATTGTTGCAGATGCCCTCTCAAGGAGATATGTCATGCTTACTGTTCTTGGAGCAAGGGTGCTAGGCTTTTCTTTCATTAAAGATTTGTATATAGATGATCCAGATTTCTCTAAAGTTGTTCAAAAATGCAAGGAACGAGCTTGTGGTGCCTATTCCATCCAAGAGGGGTTTCTTTTCAAGAACAACAAACTCTGTGTTCCCAAAGGAACCATAAGGGAGCTACTAATTAGAGAAGCTCATGGAGGAGGATTGGCTGGACATTTTGGCATCAACAAAACCCTTGGTGTTTTACAGGAGCATTTCTACTGGCCACACATGGAAGGTGATGTTACTGCTCTTATTGCTAGATGTGCAACATGTCATCAAGCTAAAAGCAAGTCCCACCAAGGTTTGTATACCCCATTGCATGTTCCTTCTCAACCTTGGGAAGACATTTCTATGGATTTCATTGTGGCGTTGCCTCGTACTCAGCGTGGGAAAGATGCTATCATGGTTGTGGTGGATCGTTTCTCAAAAATGGCACACTTTGTTCCATGTCACAAAACAGATGATGCCATACATGTTGCTGATCTATTTCTCAAGGAAATTGTGCGTCTTCATGGTGTTCCTAAGACCATAGTTTCTGATAAAGATGTCAAGTTCTTGAGCTATTTCTGGAAATCATTGTGGAAGTTGTTGGGTACAAACTTATTGTTTAGCACAGCCTATCATCCTCAAACGGATGGGCAGACGGAGGTAACCAATCGAACACTCACAACTTTACTAAGAACCATGGTGAGCAAGTCATTGAAAGATTGGGATACTAAGCTTTCTTTTGCTGAGTTTGCTTATAACCGATCTCCCACTTATGCTACTGGCCGCACCCCCTTTGAAGTGAACTATGGAGTGAACCCTCTAACCCCTATTGATCTTATACCTTTGCCTAAAGGAAGTACAGTCCATTTTGAGTCAGCAACTCGTGCTAAAGAAATGAAAAAAATTCATGAGCAAGTCAAGGTGAAAATTGAGCATGCCAACGACTTGTACAAGAAAAAGGCCAATAAGCATCGTAAGAAGGCTCTCTTCGAGCCTGGAGATCTCGTATGGCTGCACTTAAGAAAAGAAAGGTTTCCTTCCAAGAGGAAAAACAAGCTAATGGCAAGAGGAGATGGACCATATAAGGTGTTGGAAAGGGTCGGAGATAATGCTTACAAGTTGGAATTACCAGGGCATACAAACATTTCAGCGACTTTTAATATTGGAGATCTCTCTCCTTATCTTGAAGATGGTCCACTAGAAGATTTGAGGGCAAATTCTTCCCAACCAGGAGAGGTTGATGCAGGAGCATCCATTCACTTTGCAAGACCAGCCCATTTCATGTGTCCAGCTCAACTTGGGCCAGATTTAGGTTCATTATTTGGGTTCAAAACACTTGGGGGGTCAAGTGTGATTTTCTGGCAGCCCATATAAGTTCATCCAGCCATAATTGAAGAGTCTTCATCATAATTAGTTCCATTAAAGCTTCCTTTAATGGTTCTTAAATAATCTGTCAGCTATTGATTTCCTTTTAGTCTTTTGATATCCTGGATTTATTGTTATTTAAATTTCCAGCCCTATATATAGGCTTCCAAGTTGTAATGGCAAAGCATCCTTTGATTACTGAATTTACAATAGTTTGAGAAACTAAGTTGAGTGTTGTTCTATACACGAGGGAGTCGATTTTTGATTGTTTTTAGTGTGGTGCTACGGCTTTATCACTAACAACTTCAAATTTCGCCGGCTTAAATAATCTTGGTGGTGTTTCATTACTTTATCCTTGATTATTTAGGTTGTTATTTCTTTGTTTTCCAGCCTTGTTATTCTTCAAATTCTTAAACCCC
>JAANYP010005436.1:0-14989 GCA_020465985.1 Centrapalus pauciflorus | reverse complement strand
TATTGGTCTTTGAGAGTTTTGCACATAAGTAGCTCTACGATTGAGAAAGCGTTGCTAGAATAAGAAGCAGCAAAGGTGACTCCTTAGGTCATTTCCAAAGTATGGCAGCACATTTGAGAATCCTTTCTACAAAAGCAACCCTTCAAAAGGCGAAAGCTCAAAGCAAGACAAAGGTAAAGGTCCTGCTTCGGATGCACCAAAGAAGAAATGCTTCAAATGTCAAGGCTTAGGACATTTTCAAGCTGAATGTCCAAACCGTCGAGTCATGACTTTAAAGGAAGTTGAAGAGGTTAATGTTGTAGAAGATGGACAGGATGAGATGCCAGTCTATGATGAAGAATATTACTCAGAAGAGAGAGTTCAACCTGATGAAGGGGAACTTTTGGTTATACGAAGAGCACTCCATGCAAAAGAGATGGATCCTAATGATGAGCAAAGGGAACACATCTTTCATTCAAGGTGCACAATCAAAGGGAAGGTATGCAGCCTTATCGTTGATGGTGGAAGTTGTACAAATGTTGCATCTACAACTCTTATCAATAAGCTCAACATTCCTACTTCATCTCATCCGAATCCATACAAGCTTCAATGGCTAAATCAGGGATCTGACATGAAGGTAACCAAGCAGGCCCTACTTTCGTTTTCTATTGGTAAGGTTTATCAAGATCAAGTTATTTGTGATGTTATACCTATGGATGCATGTCATATGTTACTTGGAAGACCTTGGCAATTTGATAGACAGGTTTTGCACGACGGTCGAAAAAACACCTATTCTTTTGTCATGAACAAGAAGAAGGTAATTCTCGACCCACTACCACCTACCTTACTGCAGAAAAAAGAATCTGGGCTGGTTAATGAAGTTGAGAAAAGTTTATTCATGAATGAAGCACGGATGGAAAAAGCTATTTGCAAAGGAAAACCTGTTTACATTTTGCTACTAGTTGAAAACAAGTTCATTGATGAAGAAACTCCCTTGCATGTTGCTGTCCATCCACTTCTAGAGGAGTTCAAGGACGTATTTCCTTCTGATTTACTTTCTGGATTACCTCCACTTAGAGGTATTGAACACCACATCGATCTAATTCCAGGAGCACCGCTTCCTAACAAGCCAGCCTACCGATGTGATCCAGAAAAGACTCGAGAACTGCAACGACAAGTTAAAGAACTCATTGACCGTGGCTATGTACGTGAAAGCATGAGTCCTTGTTTAGTTCCAGCTTTGTTGGTTCCAAAAAAAGATGGAACTATGAGATAGTAGAGCCATCAACAACATAACAGTCAAGTATCGTTATCCAATTCCAAGGTTGGATGATATGCTTGATGAACTCCATGGTGCTAATGTGTTCTCAAAAATTGACCTTAGGAGTGGTTACCACCAAATCAGAATGCGTGATGGAGATGAATGGAAAACGGCATTCAAGACAAAAAGTGGTTTGTATGAATGGTTGGTAATGCCATTTGGACTTTCCAATGCTCCTAGTACTTTTATGAGGTTGATGAATGAGGTTTTTAGACCTTTTATTGGTGATTTTGTTGTTGTGTACTTTGATGATATACTTGTGTACAGCAAAGGTGAAGAAGAACACACTCAACACTTAAGGAAAGTATTTCAAGTGTTAAGAAGCCAAAAACTCTATGGGAAGTTGGAGAAGTTTGAATTTTTCTCTCCAAAAGTGATCTTCCTTGGTTATGTTGTATCTAAAGATGGGATTTCTGTGGATGAATCAAAGGTGACAGCAATCAGATCTTGGCCGGTTCCTACTAATGTAACAGAGGTAAGGAGTTTTCATGGCCTTGCTTCATTCTACATGAGGTTTGTCAAGAATTTCAGCACTATTGTTGCACCTCTTACTGAATGTATCAAACAAGGCTCTTTCGAATGGACTCTTTCTGCCCAGAACGCATTCGAGAAGATCAAGGAGTGTTTGTGTACATCTCCTATCTTGGCTCTTCCAGACTTCAACCAATTGTTTGAAGTTGAATGTGATGCAAGTGGAGTTGGCATCGGCGCTGTGCTGGTACAGAACAAACGTCCCATAGCCTATTTCAGCGAGAAATTGAATGGATCAAGGAAGAACTATAGTACATATGACAAAGAGTTTTATGCAATCGTACGTGCTCTTGATCATTGGAGTCATTACTTAAGGCCAAAACAATTTGTATTACATTCGGATCATCAAGCTTTGAGGCATATTAATGGGCAAAGCAAGCTGAATCCAAGGCATGCAAAATGGGTGGAATTTCTCCAATCATTTACTTTTGCTTCGAAGTATAAAACAGGGAGTTCTAACATTGTTGCAGATGCCCTCTCAAGGAGATATGTCATGCTTACTGTTCTTGGAGCAAGGGTGCTAGGCTTTTCTTTCATTAAAGATTTGTATATAGATGATCCAGATTTCTCTAAAGTTGTTCAAAAATGCAAGGAACGAGCTTGTGGTGCCTATTCCATCCAAGAGGGGTTTCTTTTCAAGAACAACAAACTCTGTGTTCCCAAAGGAACCATAAGGGAGCTACTAATTAGAGAAGCTCATGGAGGAGGATTGGCTGGACATTTTGGCATCAACAAAACCCTTGGTGTTTTACAGGAGCATTTCTACTGGCCACACATGGAAGGTGATGTTACTGCTCTTATTGCTAGATGTGCAACATGTCATCAAGCTAAAAGCAAGTCCCACCAAGGTTTGTATACCCCATTGCATGTTCCTTCTCAACCTTGGGAAGACATTTCTATGGATTTCATTGTGGCGTTGCCTCGTACTCAGCGTGGGAAAGATGCTATCATGGTTGTGGTGGATCGTTTCTCAAAAATGGCACACTTTGTTCCATGTCACAAAACAGATGATGCCATACATGTTGCTGATCTATTTCTCAAGGAAATTGTGCGTCTTCATGGTGTTCCTAAGACCATAGTTTCTGATAAAGATGTCAAGTTCTTGAGCTATTTCTGGAAATCATTGTGGAAGTTGTTGGGTACAAACTTATTGTTTAGCACAGCCTATCATCCTCAAACGGATGGGCAGACGGAGGTAACCAATCGAACACTCACAACTTTACTAAGAACCATGGTGAGCAAGTCATTGAAAGATTGGGATACTAAGCTTTCTTTTGCTGAGTTTGCTTATAACCGATCTCCCACTTATGCTACTGGCCGCACCCCCTTTGAAGTGAATTATGGAGTGAACCCTCTAACCCCTATTGATCTTATACCTTTGCCTAAAGGAAGTACAGTCCATTTTGAGGCAGCAACTCGTGCTAAAGAAATGAAAAAAATTCATGAGCAAGTCAAGGTGAAAATTGAGCATGCCAACGACTTGTACAAGAAAAAGGCCAATAAGCATCGTAAGAAGGCTCTCTTCGAGCCTGGAGATCTCGTATGGCTGCACTTAAGAAAAGAAAGGTTTCCTTCCAAGAGGAAAAACAAGCTAATGGCAAGAGGAGATGGACCATATAAGGTGTTGGAAAGGGTCGGAGATAATGCTTACAAGTTGGAATTACCAGGGCATACAAACATTTCAGCGACTTTTAATATTGGAGATCTCTCTCCTTATCTTGAAGATGGTCCACTAGAAGATTTGAGGGCAAATTCTTCCCAACCAGGAGAGGTTGATGCAGGAGCATCCATTCACTTTGCAAGACCAGCCCATTTCATGTGTCCAGCTCAACTTGGGCAGATTTAGGTTCAAAACACTTGGGGGGTCAAGTGTGATTTTCTGGCAGCCCATATAAGTTCATCCAGCCATAATTGAAGAGTCTTCATCATAATTAGTTCCATTAAAGCTTCCTTTAATGGTTCTTAAATAATCTGTCAGCTATTGATTTCCTTTTAGTCTTTTGATATCCTGGATTTATTGTTATTTAAATTTCCAGCCCTATATATAGGCTTCCAAGTTGTAATGGCAAAGCATCCTTTGATTACTGAATTTACAATAGTTTGAGAAACTAAGTTGAGTGTTGTTCTATACACGAGGGAGTCGATTTTTGATTGTTTTTAGTGTGGTGCTACGGCTTTATCACTAACAACTTCAAATTTCGCCGGCTTAAATAATCTTGGTGGTGTTTCATTACTTTATCCTTGATTATTTAGGTTGTTATTTCTTTGTTTTCCAGCCTTGTTATTCTTCAAATTCTTAAACCCCCACTATTATCAAATTATCCAACCCGCTACGCATCACAAAATGTCATGCATAACCGATTAACAATGATCAGGACATCAATTGTATCCCGTACATTATATTTTTAAGGTCTATTTATTCCAATCTTATTCTTATAAACCCTAGTTAATGTGAAATAAAAGTATACTAATCTAATTTACTGGAAGAAACTGTGTCCAGAGTACTGCTAAATAGGCCGCATCAGTGTTCCGTTGGATTCAAATGGTTTTGGGGTTTTAAAAGTACCAAATTGGAATAGCAAAATAAGTACAATGATTAAATGAGTGCAAAAAAGTTTGTGGTATAAATCAAACCATAAACGAAAGTATGTAGCATTGTTGCTATTACATGCCACTAACCGTAAAATAAAGCAGGTAAGTATGAAAGTGTTCAACCATCATCTACTAATAAAACAGGTATGGAAATCCTGAACAGCAAGAAGAGAAAGGCATAGAAATTTGACAAAAGAGAAACCATTCAATTTTTAATATCCTTTAGAATTATAAGGTTTTTGTACGAGCACACGACTGCTATCATGATAGTTAGGGGCTATTTTCATCATGAACTTTATTTGAAAGTCACTTGAGTCAAGTGACTTGATTGAAAAGACATAAGTGAAATTTCAACCAACTAAAGGGAAAGGTTAATTTTAATGTGAAATGTACAGATATAAAATGAACTTACATAAAGAAAATTTTCAAACCACGGACCTTCAGCTTCCAAGATATTCTGAGCCAACACAAAAATGAGAAAGGATGCTATATGAAACCTCTCCACTGAATCTGCAAAGTCCAGCAATATTATCAACATCAATGCAAAATCTAAAAACAAACAGAAAAGCTTGTCATAACGCAACACAAATTCCAGGAAAGACAACTGAGAACTGAGAAGGTTGCTATGATATGGATGTCGACAAGTTGCTTTTTCCTCAACGATATTTTAAAATAAATTGAAACAAAATATTTAATAGTAAACTTATAAAACCACCTTTTTCGTACCGAGCTTTTATTGGTATTTTATGTTAATGGACACAGTCAACCTCCAAGATAGTGCATGTAGCAATGTTTTTGCCACTATAGTCGATAGCATCTAATAACATGGTTATTTGGCTCCTACACTCATGTGCTGACAAACTTTGATATTTTCCGACATATCTTCTATTGATGAGCCATAATAGTAACACTATCTTAACAAAGGGACAACCTATCAATTCACTTTTCTTGCCAGAAATTAGGACTGGTGAGAGCAAAGTAGTTGGACCACAAAGTACAATACCAACAATTTTGGTTCAGTGAAAAAATCTCTTCAACTATTATTCTACATCTCATATGAGAAATTCATCTTGTTGCCATAATTAATCAGATTTCAATTATCAGAAGTAAGATATTCATGTTCCAACTATTACATATATAAAGGTTTAACCCAAAAAAAAAAGGCAGAGTAATCATGTCAAACCAATCATTTCGAATAATAATAAATAGCAACTTCAAAGCAAAGCAAGATGTACAGCAACTCACCAAAATATACCAGACTCTGTATGTTATCCTTGCTAAAACGTTTAAAAACATTGCTTTTTATCTCGGAAAAATTGTTTGAAACCAGCAAAGCAAACAATGCATTGTTGTGGGCAACTATACAGGTTGAAAGTGTGATGGCCTGGGCTAATAAGATAAATGAATGAACAAGTACGATGTGTTAAGGGAACAAGAACAGATTATCCGGAAGCTGAAAATAGCTCACAGAAAGGAGGATAACAGATTCATTTAAGGTAAACTAATCAACTGTATATATATAATAACTACACGAACAAGGATATTTGACGAAGTCACAGCTAACGCCTCATCAGAGATGAACCTCCATAGCCAGTATCTCATATTTTCTGAGGAACAATTTGCTAAACCGTCAGCAGTATTGAATAGTGTTTGCAAGACATCTCCACCAAAATTTTGGCATAATTTATCAAATATCTGTCCACAATTACAAGATTTAGCTCAGTTACAAAAGCAAAGAGTGATGAGACCAAAAAACCCATACATACGATTATACAATTGATAACTCAGTTTATGACAATGTTTCGACCATTACATGAATGTCTTGTGAGATTATCCAATTTAGCCAAAAATATGTTTTTTTAACGACAATGAGATTTTTTACATGACTCGAGTGCTCAAACATTCCACCCTTTTAGAGTTTCAATAACCATTTATATATTTATCTTAAATCAGCTATCCTAAAAGGGACCTGGTTTGTAGTATCATAAAAGTGTGACAAATAACATTCTTCCTCAAAGATTCTTATCACCAGTAAAGCTATCTCAGCTTGAAATTATATCCTACTTTCAGTAAATAGCAACCAATAAAGCATAAGTTTGCACCGAAGTAAATGTAAGTGGCTGTACTTGAGGTATCCATCCATAGGTTGGTGCTCGTGCATTGTTTCACACCCACCGTTCAGCCATTACCCAACGTATTGGTGAGAAAGTGTTGCATTCGGCAATCGACTTGTGGGTATGGTTCTGTCACCTCTGTCTACAATTTTGCATAACCTCTCCTCCAAGTTGGTGGGACCTTGCGAACTTCACTAGCTTCTTCTGTTGAATTTTCCTATTTGAGATTGCCTTCAGCATCATGTGCATTAAACTTCTCGTTGATCTATGACTAACCTACTCTTGACTAAACGGACAATGCAAAAAGGATAAGTGATCTCAAGAAGAAAACAGCAACGGAAGAAGATGGTAAAGGTTGAAGGGTCTTGCAATTGTGGAGTGAGAGGCAATGCCTTTGGACGAAATGCCATGTGTATGCCCATAAGCCAACACCGGAACACAACTATTTGCTTGCCAAGACTTTGACGAATGGTGAGTACAAAACAATGCATGGTAAAAGAATAAAAAATTGAGAACCACAAGTGCAGCTTCATTTAGTGAAGCTCAAACATGGTAGTTTCTATGGCCCTTTTGGCTAGCTGCTTAAATTAATATTTATAAATATTGTCAATCTTAAAATTTCAAGTTGAGGACTTTCAGTATTTTCTCATTAGCTTGGAAATGTCCAATTTGTAACAGTATGTTACCGACTTTTTTGGACATTTCCACAACTATGGAACGCACCCATGAGGAGCTCTCTTTACAGTAGCAGGAGCATTACCTTTTAGTTTCTTACCCACATATATATAAATATTGGTATAAGGGGAGAAAGGTTAGGGATATGGAGTAATTTATCCTCATAATTTTTAACTTGACAATTTCATTTCAATCAAATGAGTTTTCTCAGACGCACATTAGATTTCCACAAAGTTATCATCATCAAGGAGGGGGATACTCTACGTATACCAGATTTTGCAATTTCAACCCATAAGTTTTCATGATTGACATGAATCCCTAACTTCTTTTACTCAATTATTTAAGATTGTTATAGGTTCAAACAACAGGTATAATCTTCAAAAAGAACTTCAACAAACCATTTTGTTGAGCTTCAATTTGAATTTTACAAGTTAAGTGATTCCATCCGTTGTAATTTCATCCCCTAGGGAAATTAACCAGAGAATCAATATTAGAACTGTTCATTGGAGCATTTCTTGAGTGATTTTGTTGTGGTGTAGGCTTCGTCCCACATCGGGACTTAGTCGTTTTTATTAATTATTAAGTCATGTCCCACATCGGTGATTAGATAGAATATTAGTCTAATCCTATCTCTATATATTAAAGCCTTGTACTTGTATTTGTTTATCACTGAATAATAAAAGAGAGAACCCTAGTTGCCCCCGTGGACGTAGGTCAGAACATCGACCGAACCACGTAAATTCTTGTGTCTTTTATTGTGATCGCGTGTGTGTGTTTGTGTGATTAACCCTAACAAGTGGTATCAGAGACTCAGGTTATTTCGTTTGGTTAGTCAGATCACAAACCCTAGCAGCCGCCGCCAAAACCCTAGCCTCAAAACCCTAGCCGTCACTTGAAACCCTAGCAGCCGTCACAAAACCCCTAAACCCTTTTCTGCCACTGCTGTGGTTGATCAGCCACCTGCTGCCGCCGCCAACCGCCGCTGCCGCCGCTGACCGCCGCCGCCAGCAGTTTTTTTTTTCAGGGGAGTTTTTTTTTCTTTGTGCTATTGTCTAGGTTGCTGCTGTTCTGTTTTCTGGGGGTTTTTTGGCCGATTTATTGCTGCTGTCCAGAATTAATTTGCAATTGTTTTACTGCTGCTCCTGCTTCTTTTCTGTCCAGAATTTTTCTGCTTTAATTAAAAACCCTAGTACGGTGTCCGTTTTGTTTATCGCAGAAAACCCTAGTACGGTGTTGCTATTGTTTTGCGAAAAACCCTAGCCGTTTAGAATCCCGGTTTGCGCAGAAAACCCTAGCACCTTTTTTGGTTTGTGGTTTTGCCGTTTCTTGATTCGTAAGAGTTAGTGTTCAATAGAACAGTCGTTAAGTTCTGGCCGCCGCCTTTGCTGTGTTTGAACACTAACAGGTTGTTCGGGATAATGGCTGAAGACGGGAAGTATAAGATTGAGAAGTTTGACGGAAAAGACTTTGCATGGTGGAAAATGCAAGTCGAAGATCTTTTATGTCAAAAAGATTTGGAGTTAGCATTGATAGGAAAACCCGACAAGATGCAGGACGATGAGTGGGCAACCCTAAACAGGAAAGCATTGGCGGTTATCAGATTTACCCTAGCTAAGAGTGTAGCGTTTAACATTCTGAAGGAGACTACTGCGAAAGGTTTGATGGCAGCCTTGTCTAACATGTACGAGAAGCCATCCGCCTCGAATAAAGTATTTCTGATAAGACAGCTAGTGAACACGAGACTGAAGGAGGGTGGTTCAGTTACCTCACACATTAATGAATTTAATACTATCTTATCTCGTCTGCAGTCAGTTGATATTGCGTTTGATGAAGAAGTGCAAGCTCTTCTTTTGTTGTCCTCGTTACCGGATAGTTGGTCAGGAACAGTTACAGCGATCAGCGGTTCATCTGGGAAATCTAAGCTGACGTTTGAGGGGATTCGTGATTTAATCCTCGGTGAGGATATCAGAAGGAGAAGCACCGGAGAATCATCGACTTCAATACTGAGCACTGAAGGGAGAGGTAGAGGAAAGGAAAGAGGTAGAGGAAATGGGAGAGGCAGATCTAAATCTAGGATGAGAAGTCAGTCTAAACCTAGAAAAGACATTCAGTGCTGGAATTGCAAAGAGAACGGACATTTTAAAAATCAGTGTCCAAAGGAAAAGGAAGTTAATGCCGCAACGAGTGATTCCGAAGATGCTCTTATCTGTTGTGTCGAGAACTCAGCCGAGTCGTGGATTATGGATTCTGGAGCATCATTCCATGCTACGTTTAGCACGAAGACGATGACGAATCTACGGACAGGTAACTTTGGTAAAGTTCGTCTCGCTAATAATCACACTCTTGACATTACAGGGATGGGAGATATTAAACTAAAGACTACTTTGGGTACCACCTGGACTCTGAAGGACGTACGGGTTATTCCAGGCCTCAAAAAGATGTTAATTTCTATTGGGCAGTTGGATGATCAGGGTTATGACGTCACTTTTGGTGGAGGTAAATGGAAAGTAGTTAAAGGGAATCTGGTTGTTGCTAAAGGAAAGAAGAAAGGCACACTGTATATGGTCGAAGTCTCAGACGATGGGATTAATGCAGCTACTAGTGGGGTAGATCTTTCTAAATTATGGCATCAACGTCTTGGGCACATGAGCGAGAAGGGAATGAAAATGTTCGTTGCAAAGAAGAAACTGTCAGATCTGAAAAAGGTAGACTCGGAATTCTGCGAACCGTGCGTACTGGGTAAAAAGAAGAAAGTATCGTTCGTAAAGACTGGTCAGACTCCGAAAGCTCAGAAACTCGAGCTTGTTCACACAGACGTCTACGGACCGACACCCGTGTCTTCTCTGGGAGGATCGAGCTACTACGTCACGTTTATCGACGATTCGACACGCAAGGTATGGGTTTATTTTCTTAAAAATAAATTTGAAGTTTTCGATACTTTTAAGAAATGGAAATCTGCTGTTGAAATGGAAACTAACCTGAAGGTTAAGAGTTTGAAGTCGGATAACGGAGGCGAGTACATCAGCAAAGAATTCATTGATTATTGTGCTGAAAATGGTATCCGAATGATAAAGACCGTTCCAGGCACTCCTCAACAGAACGGAGTTGCAGAAAGGATGAACAGAACTTTAAACGAGAGGGCCAGAAGTATGAGATTGAATGTCGGGCTTCCTAAGACGTTCTGGGCTGATGCAGTTAACACTGCTGTTTACCTTATCAATCGGGGTCCTTCAGTATCGTTGGGATTCAAATTGCCAGAAGAAGAATGGAAGGGTGAAGCTGTGAAATATGAGCATCTAAAGGTATTTGGGTGCAGTGCGTATGATCTGGACAAGAACGGGGATAAATTAGATGCCAAAGCCAAAAAGTACACTTTTATCGGATATGGAGTTAACAGTATGGGATACAGTCATACAGACTATGGGACTTTGAAAGTCGGAAAGTGGTCAGAAGCAAACACGCTACGTTCAACGAGGCCGAGCTCTACAAAGACAGAAACTTGGAGAAATCTAAGGATCAAAAAGAATGGGTTGAAATAGACACTGAAATCATCGGTACTAGAGATTCTGCAGTTACTCATGATAGTGGGAGCATTGATGAACCTGAAGATGATAGTAACAGTGAAAGTTCAACAGACGAAGAAGAACCATCTTCACCGGCACCGACTCAGCCTCAGACCGTTGAATCACAGTGGGTTAGGAGATCGACCAGAGTTACCAAGCCTCCAGAAAAGTATGATCCGTCAGTTAATTACCTGTTCTTAACTGAGAATGGCGAACCTGAAAGTTACTCAGAGGCATCTAAACTGAAAGATTCGTTGCAGTGGGAGCTTGCGATGAAAGATGAAATGAGTTCTTTGCACAAGAACAAGACATGGGATTTGACAAAGCTTCCGGCAGACAAAACCGCCTTGCAGAACAAATGGGTACACAGAATTAAGGAGGAACACGATGGATCTAAACGATACAAAGCTCGTCTGGTAGTTAAAGGTTTTCAGCAGAAGAAAGGAGTTGATTACAACGAGATTTTTTCTCCGGTAGTGAAAATGACGACTATTAGATTGGTTTTGAGTATTGTAGCTGCTGAGCGTTTGCATCTGGAGCAGCTAGATGTTAAAACTGCGTTTCTTCATGGTGACCTTGACGAGGATATATACATGGTTCAGCCCGAGGGGTTTAAAGTTCCAGGGAAAGAGAAATTAGTCTGCAAACTGAAGAAAAGCTTGTATGGTTTAAAACAGGCTCCTAGGCAATGGTACTTAAAGTTTGACAACTTCATGGAACGAACCGGGTACAGGAGATGTGAGATGGATCGCTGCTGCTACGTGAAGAAATTCGAGGGTTCGTATATCATTCTACTGCTTTATGTAGATGATATGTTAATTGTCGGGGCAGATATGAATGAGATCAACAAGTTAAAGAAGCAAATGTCAAAGGAATTTGAAATGAAAGATCTGGGTCCAGCAAAGCAGATACTTGGAATGAGCATCACCAGAAATAAGCAAGATGGATCTCTAACTCAATCCCAGGAGAAATACATCGGGAAAGTGTTAGATAAATTCAAAATGAACGAGAAAACTAAGCCGAGAAACACGCCGTTGGGAAGTCACTTTACACTAACCAAAGACCAGTCTCCGACAACGAAAGAAGAAAAAGCAGAAATGGCTAAAGTTCCGTACTCATCAGCAGTTGGTAGTCTCATGTACGCCATGGTTTGCACGAGACCAGATATAGCTCATGCCGTCGGGGTTATTAGCCGCTTTATGTCGAATCCGGGGAGAGAACACTGGGAAGCTGTTAAGTGGGTTCTCAGATATTTGAAGGGCACTTCGAAGGTGGGTCTATGTTTCAGAGGTAAAGATTCAATTCTCAGAGGATATGTTGATGCTGATCTGGGTGGTTGTAAGAAGACATTCAAAAGCACGTCTGGGTATGTTTTCACGGTGGGAGGAACCGCAGTCAGTTGGATGTCGAAACTTCAGAAGAGTGTAGCTCTGTCAACTACAGAAGCCGAGTACATGGCTGCAGCTGAAGCCAGTAAGGAGCTCGTTTGGTTGAAGAACTTCCTACGAGAGTTAGACAAGAAACAGACAGATTATCCGCTATACTGTGACAACGAGAGTGCTGTGAAACTTGCGAAGAACCCGGTCTATCATGGAAAGACCAAGCATATCGGAATGAGATATCACTTCATCAGAGGACTGATTAGTGAAGGAACTATGGATTTGAAAAATATCTCGGGTGCGAAAAATCCAGCAGACATGTTTACTAAATCCGTAACGCTGGACAAGCTGAAGCTGTGTAGGGCTTCAGCTGGCCTTCAGGAATAATGATGAGAAGACTCGTGGCAACTAGGGGAGATCTGAGCTTACGGATAAGTCGGGGTTTATACAGAAGTACAGAAAAAGCTAACTTGTGGAGCGCAGTTGTTCGAGTTCGAAGCCTCCAAGTGGGAGATTGTTGTGGTGTAGGCTTCGTCCCACATCGGGACTTAGTCGTTTTTATTAATTATTAAGTCATGTCCCACATCGGTGATTAGATAGAATATTAGTCTAATCCTATCTCTATATATTAAAGCCTTGTACATGTATTTGTTTATCACTGAATAATAAAAGAGAGAACCCTGGTTGCCCCCGTGGACGTAGGTCAGAACATCGACCGAACCACGTAAATTCTTGTGTCTTTTATTGTGATCGCGTGTGTGTGTTTGTGTGATTAACCCTAACAGATTTCACTCATTGCTTGTATAAGGCTTATATGTTAACCATAAACAGTACTTTTTAGAGGATTGGTCATGTTTCAAGGAACTAGAAATAAGACAAAGGCTCTGAACCACTCTAAATTTCCACATCTGTATCTCTGTCCCTCTGTCATTTACATGGGAATGATCAAATGAGAATCACATCATTTGTGAGGATCAACGAGAACGAATAGTAACTTGACAAGTAAGAATTATTATGGTTATAACCACCACAAGTGGAACAGGAAAACATGGAAAGTGGTAGTTACAACCATGAATCATAATATTGCTTACGTGTCAAATTACCATTTGTTCTCAAGATTGTAGTGATTCTCATTTGAGTCTAAAACATCATTTATATTTCCGCAAGTATTTATTCTGTTACCCATTGAAAACTTGAAATTGTGCCAAACAAGAGCTAGGTTGTGCAAAAATCCTTCCAAACTATTTCCAGCCTACATAATTTCATGAAGAGAATATGCACTTTCACCTTCCATATAAACAAAAAAAATCTTTTAGCTTCTCATATAATATGGTTTTGCAGAAAGTAAATATAGTACAATTTTGAGATAACTATAACTCATGACTTTACAGGCTGAAACCTTGAAAACAATTCCTTTGCATTTCTTGAAAACAATTGGTTGGCATATCACTGTTAGAAGACTTCAGTATGTAAGTAGATTCAACATGTAGCATGCTTTTCATCAAGTGCATATAGGCAACATTTTAATGTAATTTTATAGCATAACTCTCATCATGTGCCTAATTAGACTTGCTAGTAATTCCAAGTTTCCAACATAGTAGCATACTAAATGTGCCTAATTACTATCATAAAAAGTAATTAATGGATGTTCAGTTAAGTCATGAAATCATATCTTTACCTCCAATACATTATAGACCACATATAGTTTGATCGTCCCTTGACCTCGAATCATGTGATAAATCAGGCTGATATCTAGGCAGGAAAACATAAGAGGCAAAACAGTGTACTAAAGATTAGAATGATCCCCAGACAAGCCTAATAGTAGATTCGATTAAGGACAAAGTTCCCTTACGAAACCTGTTTGTTGTAAAAGAATAACCCCAGAAGCCAGCATAAGAAAACAACCAAAATCAGAGAGGTCAGCCGCTGAAAGCATCTTGAGCTGCCTGTCAAAAGCATAAAAGGTTGTTTTGTAATATCACAACTATGTAGTGTTTCTTTTTGTCATCATTAGAGAAATTATTATTCACAAGATCGTAGAAGAAATTATTCAATGCACGGCTACTTAACCTAATAGATACCACTAAATGAAATTTGATATCCAGAAAATGCAGTAACATGTAACTGCTGACTTACGCCTCCCTAAAGTTGAGTTGGTGGCAACCGATTACCTTTTTTGAGATAACAAAATATACCTTGTTTTCAGAAGCTTCCAAGATGTTGTGAGAAGACGAATTGGCATGATCGTTAACAATGACAAGAACGAATCCAAGCACACAAAGAAGCCGACATCTATGAGCTGTGAAAGAATTGCCATCAGTGAAATTCACCAAAAGGGCATGTGTGTGCGTGCGCGCGCGTTCATGTGTGTGACGATTCCAACCCATTTTTACAATAACGGGTCAATTTAGGTTGCATTTAATTGATAACAATTAAAAAAGTTTAGATAAAGTAGCTAAAAGAAAAACACATCAAATGGGTTAAAAGGTTTGTAAATTTCTGGCAATTTACATAAATGTTAACAAACCTCCTAAATCATTTTAATGTAGTAACATTAGATTACATTATCTTGACACCATAGATTTTGTAATCATGCTTAATACAGTAATTATTTGTATAGATCCAAAAACAAATGTTAATAGGTCAACCCGACCCAACCTGTTTTGACCTGCTATCCCTATTTTGCCACCCCTAATAGGCTAATAGCAACTTACTGCGATTCAAAGACAGCCTAGGCATCCCAAAAGTTATGGATGAACATGATTTCAGTTCTTTTAGCTTAGTTGGTGATTAGTGAAGAAGGTTAAAACTTCTAATAATCATTAAATTAGGGGT
>JAANYP010005435.1:0-17776 GCA_020465985.1 Centrapalus pauciflorus | reverse complement strand
AGTGCCTTACGACACCTCTTGGCTAAGAAAGATGCTAAACCACGGCTAATTCGTTGGATACTGTTATTACAAGAGTTTGATTTATAAATTCGAGACAAAAAGGTCTCAGAAAATGTAGTAGCAGATCATCTATCGAGATTGCCAGCAATCACCACTGATATGCTGGATTCCATTCGGGATAACTTCCCAGATGAACAATTACTGTTCATCGCAAAAGTGCCTTGGTTTGCTAATTTAGTGAACTATTTTGTCACAGGGAGGATCCCAGGCCACTGGAGTTCACATCAAAGAAAGTATTTCTTCTCTCAAACTAAACAATACATTTGGGAGGAGCCGAATTTATTCAAAATAGGAGTAGATCAGATTATCCGGCGATGTGTGCCAGACAATGAGCATTATGACATTCTAAATCACTGTCACTCGTATGCGTGTGGAGGTCACTTTAGTGCTAAAAAGACAGGCCATCGAATTTTACAAAGTGGATTCTTTTGGCCGAATATCTTTAAGGACTCCTATGAGTTTGTTAAGTCATGCTTACGATGCCAACAAATAGGAGGTATTTCAAAACGAGACCAAATGCCTATGACACCAATTCTTATAGTAGAGATTTTCGATGTGTGGGGCATAGACTTCATGGGACCCTTCCCTAAGTCATACGACTTTGAATATATCCTAGTGGCAGTTGATTATGTCTCTAAGTGGGTAGAACCTGAAGCCACAAGGACTAATGACCACAAAGTAGTATGCCAATTTGTTAAAAGAAATATATATTCTCGTCACGAAATTCCTAGAGCTATAATCAGTGATGGGGGTTCTCATTTCAAGAATATGTACTTTAGCAAACTACTTAAGCATTACAGAGTAACCCATAAGATAGCCACCCCATATCACCCACAAACTAGTGGACGAGTAGAAGTGTCTAATAGGGAAGTTAAGCGCATATTAGAGAAAACAGTACGACCTGATAGGAAAGACTGGTCAACACGATTAGATGACGCACTTTGGGCATATCGCACGGCGTTTAAAACTCCTATTGGCATGTCTCCCTATAAGTTAGTATATGGAAAATTATGTCATCTTCCGGTTGAGCTAGAACATCGAGCCTTATGGGCAATCAAGAATACAAACCTTAATTTCACAGCCGCCGGTATAAATAGAAAACACCAACTAAACGAATTAGAAGAAATACGTAAGAAGCTTATGAAAGTGCTAAAATATATAAGGAAAAGACAAAAGCATTCCACGATCGACTCATTAAACGAAAGGTGTTTAATAAAGGTGACAAAGTTTGGCTATTCAACGCACGCCTGCGACTCTTTCCAGGTAAACTAAAAAGCAAGTGGTCAGGTCCTTACACTATTACTAACGTATATCCTCACGGTGCAGTAGAAATAATAGACCAAAAAGGCGGTGAACCGTTTAAAGTGAACGGACATCGATTAAAATTATTTGTACAATGGGCCGATAACGAAATTATATCATCTGAGACAATGGTCTTTGAATATATCACTTAAATCATAAAGCTCCAAAATGTCTGGCTGAAGACATTAAACTTAGCGCTTTCTGGAAGGCAATCCAGTGAACTTTGTGGGTGTGTTCCACAGAAACCCTCACGAGACTATAACTCGTCCACTCGGGCTACCGAGGGGTTTAAAGGCTTGTTGCACGTGCTAAGTGCAATCGTTTTCACCACGAAAGTGTGTTTTTACATTTAGATATTAGAATAGATTTTAATATGCCTTAGTTAATCACTCCCGTAGAACACTTACCTAAATAATGTTTCATCCTACAATATAATGCTACACGTAGTGAAACACCCGTATCAACGTAATATAATCATTAATGGGGTTACAGTAGATTAATCATAATTAACATGGTTTCTAAAGAAAATCGGGCATGACCCGTTCGCACGGAGTCATTATCCCTGTTTAATTATAAATCATGATTTGGAGTGTAAGGTAAATTTACAAGATAAATTTAAATAATTACAACCACTATCATCCATCGAAGACATCAAGTGTCTATATATACACATCTAAATATGTTGGTAGACAGACTACCCGAAAGTATCAAAATATTAAGTTAACCTTTACCAAGAGTTAAGGCTTCAAATGCGGTCCGTTTAAACTCTAGGACCAAAACCAACAATCACCTTGCCTTTACTAATCCACCTAAGGTATATAAAAGTGAGGAGTTAGCAAATAAAATTTGCTAAGTGAGTTACTAGATCGATATGGAGTGCAAAACATACAACATGCATTAATGTTAAAATGATTATAAAATGACAAGTTCAATATCTTTTAATAAAAAATGATGTGGGCATAGCCCATTAATTTGCATAGGTTGCGGTACATGACCCGCTAACCCGCCGTTGCCCCAGCTGTGAATCCATGTCCAGCTGCGCAACTCCAACCGGCTTCCATGTCCGGCCGCCTACCCGCGAGCTCATTGCGGTGTAGGAATTTATACGCACAAACACAAAGTAAGGCGCTTGATAATAATAATGATAACCTGGATATCCGGTGAGGCCAAGAATAAATGAGCATAGCTCACTAAGGGGTTAATCAAAAGTAATCATATGAACACGAATTGAATAATCATCATGTGTAGCATAAAAGCCATGATATGTATGAAGAAGGAATCAAAGCATAATCAAGATGCTGACGTGTATAATGGGGTATCAAATAAGGTATGCTGGCCATAGGCCATGATCAAGTAATGAACCGCCAATAAGGCAGTATAATAAAATCAGTGCAATGCATCATATAAGAGGATGATGCCAAATAGATATGCACAATGTCATAAATAAAAGTAAACATGTAATTATGTATGCAACACACACATCAATGCTAGAACTCACAGTACAATAGACTATAATAGCCTTTAATGTTCAGCACGGCTGATACGCCGCTTAATGCCCCAAACCGATAACTGGCACTTCTTCCAGCTCCAAACCTATCAAATAATGATATTCAATGTATTCATAAGTTTATAATAGTATATCATAAGGTTTGGAAGTTAATTGAAGTGTTTAAACGTTTTCGGTTTAAGTTTCCGAATTTATCGACCTCGATACGCCTCTTATTTAGTTTCATAAAATTTTGGGCATTATTCGATGATAAATTATGTGTTATATAATTATAGAATGATCCCATGATGTTATAGTATCATTATGGGACTTAAAACAAGTGTTTTGGGTGAACTGGACTCGAATCGCACTAGTTTCGTATTTTGACCATAACTTTTTCATACGAACTCGGATTTAGGCGATTCAAAAGCCCAGACGAAGAGGACACATAGGGCTAAAACTTTTATCATTCGAAAAATTGACCATCAGATGGTGAACTCGACGAGTATATTTGGAACTCGGCGAGTTCCCTTACTCTGCAGTCCAGAATCGCCTTTTTTTGACGTCCTGCTTGCATTCCTTCGTTCCAAACTCGTTTTTAGCTTACCAAAACCTCTTAAAACTCCATTTTATGATATATTTGAGGTATATAAACATACAGAAACATTGTTTAACATCTAAATGTCATTGAATCATCAATTCTATATATATGTATATATGTATATATTCCTTGGATATGTATAATTGAAATCCAATTCAAGTTTGTTAAGTTTTCTTTGGTTTCTATGGTTGAAATTTCCAGAAACCTTTTTATTAGCTTGTTATTTATAACTAGATTTCTAAAACCACAAAATTTTCTCCATTCACCATCATTCCAAGAATCGTGGAGGATGGGGAAGGAGATAGAACACATACATAGAAGAATTAGTGGGTGTTTACCTTGAGCTTAATTAAGTTTGATTGCACCATTCCTTCACTCCTTTAATCAATTTGCCAGGAGATATAGCCCTAGAGCTCCTTTCCTTCTACTATGTGCAGGAGTTTTAGAAACATGAAGATGAAATAAAAATGGGCCACGATTTGGGGTTCTTTTGGACCCTACTTGGCCACAACTTACACAAAGCCTCCTTAGCTTCCTTTATCCTCACAATTTAGCCACCAACATTTCTAGCATGCTTTGAGTACTTATACATGGCTTTAGGAAATTTGTACATAAGTGTAGGGATTAAGAGTTAGAAGTTATTAAAGCATATTGTACAAATGAATATAGCATGTAGCTAGTTCTTCTACAACAATCATAATTAAATTATTCACTAATAGTTCATTTGGAAATTTAATAGATTAAATTAGTACCCTTATTATGAAGGTATTATAAAAAATGTATGAGTTAAACTGGTGCGAATGTTTATATATATACAAGCCCAACCTCTCTATTTATAGTTTCGCAAATTAACGTTAATATACATATTCCCTTTAAATGATTAAAATTTCAACCCTTACATATTAATTAGCATAATTAATTCAACAAATTATCGGTGAAGTGTGTAATTAGTAGTTTAAATAATATATCAAATTTGAGGATGTTACACGTAGTATCCGACTAAGTTGGGGAAAAACTATCCATCCAGCGGGTAAAAATCCAAAGACGAAGAATGACGAAAACATGGAAAAATCAAGGACAGAAATCGGTGTATTGTACGTAAAATCGTTAACCTTTGGGGGGACCATACACTACAAATAGCACACACAAAAATCGCCTGGCAGCAGGGCCGCGCACCGGCCAGCGCAGGCCTGCGCCCCTTGCTACGCCCAAGCACACCGGCCGGCGCAGGGGTGCGCCTGCGCCTCGATGAACACCAGCGGTTTTTTCACTCCATTTCTCTCATTTTCTCTCAAGAAGCTCCGAATTTCAGCCTCGTTTTTGCTCTCAAATCTTCTACAAGTGGAAACTCTCGTCGATTCACGTCCATTCTTTGATCCTTTCACCAATGTGAGTTGTTTTTCCTCCTTGTTTCTCATTTAAAGCAAGAAATGTTATTTTATCATGAAAATGTTTGTGTTCATGGCTTTGCCCTAATTCCAAAACTGTTGAAGGAGAGCATGTTTAGTTGCACATTAAGTCATTACTTGAGTAGGAATTCCTAGGGTAGTAGCAATTCATGTTTTTCTCTGTGATTTCTAAATATGATTTTTAGGAAATTCTCTCTGTGATGTGCTTATAAGATCTATAATAGTGATGTTGTCAAGTTTAGATTCACCACTCTCCATGCTAAAATTAGTATGAACATGTCATTACACCACAATTCCATGATTCGTGCTTCCAATCGTTATATTTGTCGCACATAATCATGCAATTCATGACATGTACATGAATCTTGCCATGCCACGTACCCCTCATTTTTCATGCATATAAGACAAATCCAAGGAGAATGCTCATTCCGTTGTTGTTATTTGCATACATTACTCTCCGCGGAATCTTTCAAACCTTGACATCTCGGTTATGATTATCTCATCGGTTTCTTCGGAATCCATCGAGATTTACATAATTATGTGCCATCATGTGAATTTACTCATTCTAAAACCCGTTTTACGGATATATATATATATATATATATATATATATATATATATATATATATATATATATAGATGGCACAACCAATTTCAGGAAGTTCTCGTCGCCGCGTGACTCGTACCCCACGTATGCGCGTTCATATGCCCATTCCGATTAACGTAGAATACCCTTCGCCTCCACCATCACCACCTGTCTCAGAACCACCCACTCACTTCTACATTGAGAAAACGTTAAAAGAAACTGATTTTAAGAACTTTGGAATTATCAAAAGTTTCGACAGGATGGGATGGTCGGGTGCATTGAGAATTGAGACACCATATGTACACGAGTATGAGATTCGCGAATGGATGCGATCTCTCATTCGAAGGGAGGACGATTTGGAACATGATTTCCAACTCAGGGCCGCATTGATCGGAAAGAAGTGATAGTTACGAGGTCAGAGCTATGCGACTATTTTGACTTTGATACCGAAATACCTTTTAACAAGAGAATTCTGGACCGAACGAGATTTGTCAAGTGGCGTCTTACGTCATTCTGAGGGGTGGGCAAATAAATTGACTGAGGTTTTCAACCTCACCATTGAGCAGGCAAGGGTTTACTCCAAATATTACCGAGGTGACTTACGGCCATGGGCGAAGGTGCTTTGGAAAATTATTGTTTTCAACATCTTACCTCGATCATCCAACACCACCGCTGTTCGTACAAGGGAGGTGATGCTCATCCATGCACTTATCACTGGTAAGCCTGCTACTCCCTTGCATACATAATGATGCAAACTATATGGGAAGCTACTTTGTCCAAAACACCAATGGAAATTCTGTACGGCCATATCTTAAGCGAATTGTTCATCAACATGGGAATCATTTCTGAGGGATCAAGCCCACGCTTGTTAGGGCCGAATGATGTGTGGTTCACGAGACACACCATGGCCGGGTTAACGTTTGAACAAGTTTCGGATACAATTCTGATTCGTGACCCAGCTCATGGTACGGTTTCCATCATTCTAGCAGCTCGTTCATTTTATGTGTATGAGAAGACTCTTGAGAAGGGAAAGGCTAGGCTTGTAGAGGATCGTAACAACGAAGGAGGACCGTCACATTCACAACCTTCAGATAATGTCGTTTTGGAGGCACGTCTTAAGGCGATAAAGATGCTGTCGAGGGACTACTAGCGGCGAACAAAGCGGTTCTTATGGAGGTCGACAAACTCAAGCATGATTTCAATGTTCATGGGATTTCGGTGGGAGTTCACTCCCGCTGGCTCTCTAGCCTCCACTCTCGGGTGGATGAGCTCGAGCGGTCTGTCGGCCGTCGAAGTTCCCACACCACCTCCGCCCGTACCTCGCACATGACCTCCCAAGACGAGTACTAACAAGTTGTTCCCTATGGTTCACGCTAACAAACAATGGCTCATGATACTTAAACATTTACTTTTCGTTGTGTAATTGGCCTTGGGCCGTAAACAATTGGGGTCTCGATGTTTATGTTGGCACCGGTGATTATAGGACATTGAAACATTTTCATGTCGTACCTAGTAGGACTATTAATTGCAATGAATTCGTTCTCCACATATTGCTCGTTTAATTGAACTATTTTTAAGCTCTCTTAGTGTCGAGGACGACCCAATTTTTCTAAGTTGGGGAAGGGGAAACACATAAATGTGTTACTTCACGAAAAAAATGCTTGCAAACCATAAGTTTTTATTGAAAAAATGTAAATTAACGAGCCAAGCATGCACCCAACCAACCGAAAAAACGAAAAAAATTTAGACGAACAGGCCCCCCAAGTGCAACCGCTGGCGCAGGGGTGCGCCTGCCCGTTTTTAACCCCATTTTAAATAGAAAAATTTTTTATAAACCCTACATGAAGTACCCATTGCGGCTCCCTTACGGATTCTTCATCTTCTTCACATATTTTCACACAAAAATCCCATTATTTCCCACAAAAATCACTAGAAATCAAGATAGATCTTCACATTAAACAAGATTTGGCAAAACACTTGAATTACGAACTCAAGTTGGGGAAGGGGAATCAAGCTAGGAACTCATTCACTCCAAATTTAGATTTAAGTTCTCCTCCACTTTCATCAATAGTAAGGTATGAACTTTCCACCATTTTTATGAACAACTAAGCTTTAATGGAGTTTTGAGATTAATTTTGACTTCTAGGTTGACTTTTTGCATGGCCAATTAAACAAGATAAACTTAGTGATTTTATGATGCAAAAGTAGAATATAAAGTGAAAACATGGTCACAATTAAGTGAGAAGTCATGCTAGTTAAATTCCAAAAAGTTCGTTGCTATTTTGTGCAAATTGCTTAATTTGTTGAATGTGACAATGTGTTTAGCTTTATATGCATAAGTTATACATATATATGTTACATATGATATGATCATTGCATAAAATACAAGTTATGATTCCTTGTTGCGAAATTAGAACGATTTGAGAATGTTGTATATATATATATATATATATATATATATATATATATATATATATATATATATATATATATATATATATATATATATATATACACACACTTAAGTCATCGTAATTGCAGATGTCTCGTCGAACAAGACAACGGGTTGGAGAAGGCGCCAGTTCCTCTACCCGACCAAGGGTAGAATGGAACCCAGACATTTATCTATCCCAACACCCAGCTAACATCCGACAACAATTATTTATGACGAATAAATTCTCGGGGAAAGTCCTAGTAGAGAAGAGTGTGAAAAAAGATGAATTTGAAAATTATGGGGTAGTAAGGTGTTTCGACCGCTTAGAATGGGAAGCTGTTTTAGACTTGGGTGGGGAACATATCTACCATGAAGAGGTTGTGGAATGGATGCCACATTAAGAAGAGAGGAAGGACGATTCAGGGGCGATTTCACACTAATAGGGCGCGTGAATGGACACGAGTTCCCAATGACTGCACAAGCCTTGAGAGAAATTTTTGGAGTAGATATTCGAGTTGGAGCAGATGAGGCACGGGTTTTCAATTATGAATATAAGAAGGATGCACAGCTAGCATTTACGGACTAGACATGGGAGGGAGAATGGACTACGCAGCTGGCGGAAATTTTAAGAATTGACTATAATGCCGCAGTAGGGTATACGGCATATGTCAGGCGCGATCTCAGCCCCATGGCGAAGGTGTTGCATAAGATCGTTACCAACAATGTGCTTCCGAGAGACAGTGACTTGACGAAGATCCGGCACAAGGAGGTAACCATTCTGTACGCATTGATGACAGGAGAGCCGAGCCTCTCTTTTGCTTGGATTGTAATGAACGACCTTTGGTCGATGTATGACACAAGGGAGAGGAAGATAATTCCTCATGGATGGGTTATATCAGAGTTTTTGAGGGCTCAAGCAGCTATTTCTCCCATCTCTGTTCCAAGAGCAGTCTCTGGCGCCGTCATCACAGCAGCCATGATACAAAGCATCACCCTACGTCAAACGGATCAAGGGTTTGAATTCTTCGACTCAGACACGGGAAAGTCGCACCGAGAGCCGTATGGTATAGAAGAAGCAGAAGCTTATCACCAGCATCAGGCAGAACGAGTGCATGCAGCAGGGGGAGCCAATGATATGTCCCAAGTGATCGCACAGTTAGACGCAATGAACCTGCGGTTGGGCAGCTTCCCAAAAGATGTAGTTGGGAGGATGGATGAGTTCCAACACGAGTTGGAGACCCAAACGAACTGCATTGATGAGATCTACACGAGTGTGCACGCGATGGCATTTCAGAATGTCTTCTACAGCCAGCAGCACTGGGCATACACTGACGCGGTAAGAGACCATATGAACTACAACACCAGATTGCCACACCAACAATACGAGAACTATCAGTGGCTGAACTTTGAGAGGCTGAACATTGAGGAGCGAACGCCTCAATACTTCCCAGCTTATGGTCGGATCCCAACCACGACACGAGGGGACAGTGTGGTTCATCGTGTGAACACATACCCGCCTGCACCACTTATGCAAGAAGATCGGAATCCTTTCGGGGAATTCTTTGCCGGCATCTTTGGACCGCCACAACCACCACAGTAGTCAAGTTCTCCCGTTCCTTTTCTTTAGTAGGATGATTTATTGTTTTTGCATGCATTTTTATTATTAAATAAATGTGTTTCTTATTAGAGAGACGATCAAGATATATCTGAAAATAATCCAGTTCGTGTCTTTGAATTTACTTGTGTTTATGAAGGCTAGTGTTTGTTTAAATAAGTTGATTATGTCTTTTACGCTTGATAACCCCGATGTTTAAAAGTCTGATTTTTGTTGCTAGCTCGGGACGATCAAGGGTTAAGTTGGGGAAGTTTGATCGGATTATAAATTACCGTGTTTATTAGGTGGAAAAGAGTTGTTTTTGAGTAAGAAAATGTCGTAGAATGTGCTACTACTGAATATATTTTGTGCTTGTACAGGTAAATAAAATCCAGTCTAAATTGGCGAAAAAAGGAAAGAAATCAGAACAAATTTTCAGAGCCAGGCGCAGAGAGGGGCGCAGCCCTGCGCCCAGACCGCGTGCTCAACAGAAAAAATTAATTCGCCAAAATACGGATTTTACAGTCAGGCACCGGGGGGGGGGGGGGGGGGCAGGCCTGCGCCTACGGCTGCGTCGAACCCATTAAAATAATTTTCCAGCCGTTTTTAGGGTTTCCAGCTTTTTCCTATAAATACAAAAGTCAGGGAGGTGAAAAAGGATCGTTTTCTAAAAAAGAAAGCTTAGGAAAAGGACCCCGTTTGAGCGAACACAAGTACGAAGAGCACGCGAGTCAAGCTACGACATTTGTTATGAAGATGGATACACAACTCTGGAGTATTACACCAAGGATGTCCGGCTAATCTCACAATAATCATTCTCGGAGGAAGCACAACGCTAAGTGTTTAATTTTATGAACGATTATCTTATGTTTGCATGGGTTTATTATTTATGTTTTGATTGTGAACGAATGATTGTTATTTGTTTAGTTGCGTTTCACAAGATAGTTCGTTGATATTTTATTATTCGTGCCGAGTTATTTATTTAATTAAGACGAGTAATCAAACGTGTCACGCGCTATGCCCAAGATCACGTAACGATTCTAATAATAATTATAACAAGGATTATGTCTATGTAATCTTCACGTCGTTTATAAATTAAAATACAAAGCTAAGTGTGGAATCCGGGAATGGTTATCTTCATATTATATTTAATCAAACTAATTCATTAAGTTCTCTTTTTACAAATCTCGTAAGTAGTTAATTTTATAAATCAAGTAATCACCTTTTTCAAACCAATCAATTTTCCAAACTATTTAAATTACAACGCTAGTCGCTCGAATACGTGCATTTAACCTCTCGCTCTCTGTGGATACGATCCCTACTTACCCTAGGTTCTAAGGTATTTAGTGGTTATTTTTGACGGGTTAACAACACTCGCATCAGATGTTGGGTACAATTAATATAAAGTTGAAAACAATATTATGTATAAGTTCAGAGTGCTTAATTGTAATTACCAAATAGTTTTGTATTTTAGTATAAATAGAATTGGTTGGTAGAAGTTAGAATACGGATGTATGATTAGAGAGTTAGTTTGCTTTGCAAAAAAGCCATGAACCCCAATGTAATTTCTTTCTCTCTTAATCATACAACATATTGTATTGATTGAATTGTTTGTTGTTCATATGTACTTAATGTTGATTGAATTGCTGAATTATTGAATTCACAATTGGTATCAGAGCCAAATATGGCTGAATTTGAATGAATTTTGAATCTGAATTTTGAAAATGTTCGAACACTGTTATATAAATTTTTTTTCGAAAATCAGTAAATCTCTTGAGGTTTTTGAATTGGTGGATGATATGGAGTGAATTTGTGATCGAAGATGACTTTTTTGATTTCGAATCTGATGATATAGGTCTCAAATCATAACTTCAAACACACAAGATTTAGTTTGAATTTTTCTGAATTTTTGGAAAAATTGTGTTCTTCAAGTTTTTGTCAAAATTAGGGTGTTTAATCTGATTTTAAACAACATTGTTTTTGCTAAAGTGTTTGTGTGTGAAAACCGAACCTTCGATTTCAATTTGTGATCAATTTGTGAATTTTTTGTTGAAAATTGTAATCTGGAACTTGATTTTGATAACTTTCTGTTCAAACTCGGGCAATGTTGAATTTTTAGTGTTGATCGAGTTTGATAGAGTATTATTCGAGTTTGATCCATGCTTTAATCGAGTTTTAAGCCTTCGTTGACCGAGTTTTATCCTTTACTGATCGAGTTTTATGTTTTGTTGACCGAGTTTGATCATAGTGTTAACCGAGTTTCAGTAAGTATTGACCGAGTTTTGTCACTTGTGATTCGAGTTTGGACATCTAATATTCGAACTTGTGTATTCATCATCCGAGTTCACATTAGTGTTATTCGAGTTTGTTTCTTAGTAATATGAGATTGTTCAAACATCACTCGAGTTTGATTTAGTTTCAATCGAGTTTCACCATTTATCATTCGAGTTTCATCAAGCTTCAGTCGAGTTTCATTAAAAGTTCATTCGAGTTTCATCAAATGTCAATCGAGATTCATTCTTTTTGACCGAGTTTGATAACTCAACACTTGTGCTTCATTCGAGTTTATCAAAGAACCAATCGAGTTTCATTCATAACCATTCGAATTTCATTCTTTTATCATTCGAGTTTGACTATATGATCTTTGCTGCTTAAATTGGCCATAACTTTTGACTGGAACATCGTTAGAAGGCCTACCATACGTAAAATCGAAGCTTGAACTGAGATCTACATTTCTAGAACAAGCAAAGCCAGTTTGGTAAATTTTCGAGGCCCAATTCGACTCTAGAAAAAAGTTACGGGCATTTTTCTGCAGAAAAGCTGAAATTTCAAAGTCAAAAAGTCAATTTAGAGCTGATTTTTCACAAGTTATCATTTACAGATATAGTTTTTAAAGTTTTATCATTAATTCACTCATTTTTCCATAAAAGATCTTGGAAAATTCTATATCAGCAATTCAAAATGGCATATGAACATTTTTCAAAATCTGAGCTGATTGAAAAACTAACTGAATCTGAAAAGATTCGTAAGAACAATTATGACATTCTTGTTCAGATATATACAGATAAAGCTTTAAATTTACGTGATGTATTATTACTGAAGGAAGAAATTTTGAGCTTAAAAGACAAACAAAATTCTGAGAAGTGTGCTCTTAAATTGAAAATATCTGAATTAAGTAAAGAACTTGATGAGTTGAAACGAGAGAATCTTCATACTACAACTCATATGAAATATCTTTTGCCTGAATGATTCGAGCTGTATAAGAAAGTTAAAGATCTTGAAGAAACACTTTCCAATACAAAACACACTGATCAAAGTTATGTTTCAAACAAATCTGAAGAATTTTTTGCTCTTGAAAAAGAGTTATCTTTAACTATAGATTTACTTGAGAAGGAAAGACATGAGTTCTTGCTTAAAGAACAATATTTTAAAACAAAATCTGAATTGTTTGAAGATGAAAGACAGATGTTCTTAGTTAAAGAACAATCTTTTAAAACTGATTACCAATCATTTGATAATGACAGAAATTCTTATTTGGTCATTATCAAAGGATTGAAAGATCAAATATCTCATCTTACTAAACAATTTAATGATTCTCCTTCTTTAAAAGAATCAGAGGTGAAGATTTCTTCAGTTTGTTTAAAACCTAAAGTTGATCACTATGTTCGAAAGTGCAAAGAATCAACCTGAAACACCTAATATTGATTCAACTTCAGATCTTAAACTTAAATATCTGTTAAAGATAAACAAAGGCAAAGATAAGATAGTTGAAAAACTTCCGGTCAAGATCCACCCTAGTGAATCTTCGAAAGCAAAATTTTCAAAAGTTTCTTAAAATACTGGTCATTCTTATCAGAAAACATCTTCACATAAAAATACCAAATATTATCAGAAACAGGCTAGCACCGGACAGTTTTTCAGAAAGAAGAGTTTGCAAAGTTCTACTCGTTCAAGATTCTTCGTTATTCAGATATTCAATTCTATCATACTTAGAGAAATTTGTTTTCTGTATTTGAGAAAGAAGAAAAGAGATTTAATCTGCTTTAGGTACCTAAACCAAAGTGCCAGTGGTTTGGAAAATGGTTTTTAAACCAATGAGCTAATTCTTTCATATAAATCTGATTCATTTCATATCTTATATCAGATTTTTCATTTAATTATGATATCTCCCAAGTCATCATTCCCCATATTCATTCTGAATTCCATCTCCTAATTCATCTTAGCTAAAAATCTAAATCTTTCGTTATCCTTATATCCCTTGAGCTGAAATGCTAAACAATATTTCTGCTGACTCTGATTACGCACCAAATTGTGTGATAGGCATAAACATCGCTTCTATGGTCTAACCAGAACTGGAAGACCTACCCAAGGAGAAAACCATCTATAGTTTGTATGGGTGAGAGTTTTTTAGGTCTATTAGTTGAGAAGTGTCAATTATGACGGGATACTGACAGGGTCGAGCAGAGGTAAAATGTAAGTGAGAGGGGTATATTGAAAGGAGATGGTGGTGCATTAGATCATGCTTTCGCTATAAAGCTGACTGAATTTATTTCTGAAAAGTGAGCCGGAGGGAGCTTAGTTAAGAAAATGATGAGAGCTGAGAGTTGAGAAAGGATTTGAAGAAAAGATAATCCTACCTATACTGTGTCGGCTGGGTAAACCTCATAATCTATCAAGTCCTAGGTGACTTGATATTAAAAAAGACGTCATGGACCTAGTGACGCATGCACTTAACCCCACGAACTACTAAGTTATCTCTCAAAAGATTTATGTTTCAATAATCACGGAGATATAACACATTTCTAACGATATATCATTTGGATATTATTGATATTGAAACATGGAAGACATTTGTTCCGGTCTCCGACTTCATTTGATGCGCATTGTGTCTAGAGCTGATTATATATACACTTTTAGGACACATCGAGTCTAACACTCTGCATGACTATAAACTTCTAGTCCAAAGTGACTACGCCGGAACAAATAAAAGCGATTCTTTCATGTTAAAGGATTTCACGATAACTATTTGGAAACCCTACCAGTGTTAACATCACGCTAGCGCTGAACGTATGTCACATAGATTATGTCTATTGTGCAAACAAGACTCCTATGTGGACCTAGACTCGTTATTTTACAAATTAATTTGTTTCATTTCCCCAAAGTTGAAAAGTTTGTTTAGTATAGGGGGAGAGAATATCAGTTTAAGGGGGAGAAAGTCAATTTGTAATATTTTGAAATTGTTGTTGTATTTTATCTACTTTAACTTCAATGTATAAGTGTCTCTGAAGATTTTGCATGATGTTCATATTTCTTATGATCATCATGAGGGGGAGAAAAGCTAGAGTTCAGAGACAATTGTTAAGTAGTTTGAAGTCAACTAAAGACAATTGCTACATCATATCAAGATAATTGATAAAAGGAGAGAATTAAAAAGTTGTTCATGATTCAAGGGGGAGTGTGCTATCAAGAAAAGAGAATATCAGAGAAGAAGAGATGTGAAGATCAGAGAGAAACAAATAAAGAAGATTTTATCTGAAGATTCACAGATTGAAGAGAAGAGAGACAGAGATTTGAGGACTCAAAAGAGATTAAAGAAAAGAATCAATTTGAACAGAACTTTAATTGAAAAATTGTTTTCATCTCTAAGGGGGAGATTGTTGGGTACAATTAATATAGAGTTGAAAACAATATTATGTATAAGTTCAGTGGGCTTAATTGTAATTACCAAATAGTTTTGTATTTTAGTATAAATAGGATTGGTTGGTAGAAGTTAGAATACGGATGTATGATCAGAGAGTTAGTTTGCTTTGCAAGAAATCCATGAACCCCAATATAATTTCTTTCTCTCTTAATCATACAACATATTGTATGGATTGAATTGTTTGTTGTTCATATGTACTTAATATTGATTGAATTGCTGAATTATTGAATTCACAGAGGACTTTGATCAAAAGAAAGAAACAGTAGCAGGTTTGGATCCAGAGATGTTTTACAAAACTTTTGTTGAAATGGAGAAAGAGGAAAAAAAGAAAAAAGATCCAATTACAACGACACAAAGTGTTTATCATGCTAGATGGTGTAAAATGAAGGATGACATTGGTCATCAGTTGATCGGTGTTGCCATTAGTTGGTTTCCAACACAAACAATCAATTAGTTGTACCTTTTGTTTAGTTGTACTTTGTGTACCTTTTCAACTCTAAACGTTATTTGTTTTAATATCAATTTTAATTACGTACAGTTGCAAATCTTACAGCTTTGATAAGTTAGTTTTATGTTAGCTATCTATGTTTATGTAAATTTCCTTTTTATAGTGCCTAGTAAAAACACAGTGAAAACTGGTGTTCCTTGCCTTGGAAAATAGGGGGAGATTATTAGGTTTAGAAAGGTCTCAATTATAAATCTTTCCATTAGGGTTGTTCATTTTCGGATACATGAAATTTACAATCCGTATCCAATTTTCAGATAATCCGAACTTCGGATATCCAAAATTCCGGATTATTTGAAAATCGGATGTCAGATTATATGAAAATTTAATTTTTTTAATTAAACTATAAATTAACAAAGGAATTCAAATATATAGAATAAAAATTTATAAATCTATTAACATATCAAATAGTAATTGTGTCACAAACGAAAATATATTATACTTTTTAAACATAAAAGAATAAAAAAAAACACGTCAATGGAGATTAAGTGTATTTAAATGAGTTATAAATAAGTTAAACCTACATTATACACTTCAAGTTAAAGAATATAACTATTGTTAGTTAAATAATGTTTGACAAAAAAAGTTTTAAGAAATGAAAAATTGGATTTCGATTTTCGAATAATAAAAAAAGCCGAACTTATGGAAAATTCGTATCCTTATCCGAATTCGAATATGAATCCGAAATTTCAGAATTCTGAAATTCGGATAATCTGAAGTTTCAGATAATTTCGGATCGGATATCAGATCAGAATCTCGGATTTGGATATTTTTTGAACCCCCCTACTTTCCATTACCATAGAGGGAGATTTTAATCAAACATGATTGATGTTCTTTGGGGAAATTGTTTGGCTAAAAAATGCTTTAATTAACCTTTGAGATGATTTGCAATATTTTTCTAAGTCATTTGAACACCTTTACAAAAGTTGTATCTTGACAGAATGTCAAATTGTCCATGCCTGTTGGACAGAGTTTACGTATATGTTAGATGTGTTCATGTCTTTTGAACAACTTTGGCATACTTAAGTGGTCTGTTCTTTGGGAACACAACATGTGTTTTATGAATAGCATCTGTTCTTTGTGAACAAGTTTGACACTTATTGGAATGTGTTTCCAAGACTTCATAAAAGCTCTTGGACGTTGGAATCAGGTGCTAAAATTGAAGACAAAGTGGAAAAACAAAAATTTCAAAGTCTGCCAAAGCTATTATGTTACATGAAGACATATGAGATTTAAAAAGGTTGACAAACATTTTCTTATATCAAAATAGCTTTATAAGGATACTAAATGTTATAAGTTGACTTGCTCCTTTGGGTATATACAGATAAATAAAAACAAGACAAAGATATTGTAGTACAAGACAAGAATGCCTTTTGTTAGACCTATCTTATGCAGAAAAGAATATTTCTCTCTTTGTGAGACATTCCCATCTTTTCTAGAATCAATGAAGAAACTACACAAAGATTCTACTTAAAACCTCTATATAGAAGGTTTCAAGGAGAGAGAAAGTGGAGGCTAGACATCCATGCATGCACGTAAAATTTCAAGGATGTATACTACAAATTGACCGACTAAAAAGCAAAGTATGTCAAACTTGTTCTTATTGAACTAGTCATCAACACTGCCCGTACTTCGCAAACATGGTCGTTGAATGTCTTTGTAGGTCCCGAGAGGTTCCCAAAGTATATAGTTATAAGCTGTAGAGGGGTGGTGAATACAGCAATTTAAAAACTACACACTCTTTTCTCAATGTTTGTATGTATTATCAACAATTTGTTAATTACAAACAAGCTTGAATGCGGAATAGTTCAAGCTGAGATGATAGATACAACAGTATGTTCACTAGTCTAAGACAAACTCAAACTAGATTACAATGAATACACTCACTAAGACGCACTCACTGTGTTTACAAGACTTAAAGGAACAGCTTATGTAAAACAGCTTAGACACACAGATGCTGGTTTACACAGAAGACTTGCATGCATGAAAATCACACTTGCACGTTCACTCTTGGTTTAAGCACTTAGCTTTCTTCACTCTTCTTTCTGACCTTAGAAGCTTCCTTTTATACTCACTTAGAGGATCTAAGAGAAACATC